>CAIGRR010110989.1:0-12952 GCA_903798365.1 Fraxinus sp. 1973-6204 | reverse complement strand
TGTACTAACATAATTTAAACAAATACTTTGTAGAACTCTTAAATAATTTAAACTTTTATTTAATTCAACTTAAATTAAATAATTCAACGTATATGATTTCTCTCAAGTGCTGAGTCACTGACACATTCATGATCCGCACGTTTACCTTTAAAAACACCTGCTGCAAGTGTTTCTAACAGAACTCAACATGAAAATCCCATTATATGTCATCAATAATAGCTAACCCATCTTTGCATTGTCTTGAATATTAGGAAACTATATGCTGCCTGATTTTTTTCAATGCTTAGAAACATAGCTATTTCAGTGAGTGACGGTTAAATAAGACAGCTAAAATATTGATGTTACAAATGAATGCTAAAACATTGAGTGAATTGTCCAAATAGTCACTAAACTTTACGCCATGCTTCTAAGGGGTCACTGAATTTTAAAAATTAGCCCATGTCATCACTGAACTTTGCAAAAAGTTTCCACGAGGTTACTAAACTTTAAAAATCACCAATTGGGGCCAACTTTGACTCATATCTCCAAGTGGAGGTCTTTGACTTGGAGAGCTTAAGTTTCTTCTTTGACTTCTTTACTTTGACCAATTGGGGTCAACTTTGACTCATATCTCCAAGTGGACCATCACGTGATCTTAACTTGGAGCATCGGTGGCGATGCAAAACAATAGTCCACCCAAGTCTATGTATGATTATTCATATGATGCATGGACTTCTTTTATCAAATTTTTTGTTAGAGTGACTATTTTACACAATAGTATCCCAATATAAGTCTAAATATTTATATTATAATTAGAATTTGAAAGTATAACTTTATGACTTGCATGAAATACTTATCGAGGGTGTTGTTTGGAACTTTGAAATAGGGAAAACCTTGGCCTTACGATCAATGAAGTTTTAAATATGGAGTTGAAGTTGTTGTTCGAAGCTGTGAACTTCGAAATTTTAATTTTTTGGAAAAGTTTGGGGAGGATCAGCTAAGGTCCATTTATCCAAGGTTGGTTGCTCCAAAGTGATTTGGTGCAGTTGAGGTCTTGTCGAAACTATTCATGTTGAACTGAAGTAGTGTGCTTCTACTATTGCTTGAAGCTTTAGGAAAACGAGATATCTTTAATTATTACGCTCAAATGATTAGCTGTCATGTACGTTTTCAAGAAAAAATATCTGAATTGGTTCGCTTTTCTATATACGCAATAGCCACCACATTTAATGAGTATGATGGCTGTTGTAGGCGTGTTTCTAGGGAGGCAGACGTGTGTGCGTGCGTGATTTAGACACTCTGATCTGAACCATGAAGTACGAAACGACAAACGTTATGGATGACTCTGATTGAATCTTAGATGAAAGGTTTGGATGGTTCGGATCCAAATCCAACATTTGAGCTTGATGACCCCCGCCTATAAAAGGCTACGATTTTGGGTAAAAATTACTCTTTACTTTTAGAAAAGGGAACAATCAAACTCCAAAAAACTCTCAAGTCGTTCTTTACCTGTCGAGATTCTTTTGGCCACTTTTCTTTAGTGACTTTGTTGTCTGATTTCGTAAGTATTTTCGACCTATTATTTGATTTTGAATTTCCTGGCTTCTTTTTCTTCTAACTGGTGGACCTATACATTAGGACATCAATCTCAGAGATGGGGTCTACGATCACCAACACCGTCGGCCTTGTCCATGCCATTAGAGCAGGATAGAGAGGTTTGCTTATGAGGGACGGATAGACTCTTATGGGGGGTTGGGAGGTTGGGGGGTAGTCGTTCCTTCAAATGTAATTCCTGCCAACCTTTTGGATATTAGAAAGACCGTATTCCCTATACTATTGAACTTCTAGCTCATCGTAATGAGCAAGCATGTTTTCCTAGGTTGAGGTGTGTGGCTGTTAGCAAGTTTCTTCTGAAGATGGACTTTATCTGTCCCTTCATCATACCTTTAGAGTTGTCATTAGGTCGTATGGGATGGCACCTACCTAGCTCATCACCAATACTTGGGCCCAGTTAGTGAGAACATACTTCTCTTGGAAGGAAACCTCCCTTGGCGAGGATATGCCTCTTTACATCTTCCAATCAATTTTCTAGGCTAGAGTCCTAGGTAAAGGGGATTCCAAAAGTTGGTATTACATGTGTCCTTAGGGAACATATTTCCCATTTGTCATTGCCTCACCTTCTTCATCAAATGATAGAAGGAGATCGATTCTGGGTGAGGGGGCAGTGGCAGATGTGTGAAGGTAAACAAGGTTCCCTATGTAACAATGCCAACCTACCATTCTAAAGCTAGTGAGTTTGATTCTTTAGATTTTTCTTCTTTAGTTTTTGAATCAACTCTTGTTGAAAGATCGAAATTGGGTGTCATGGAGGATATCTACTTTCATCATCTATCTTCAACGAATTTGACGGTTTGATTACTTATAAACAGTTTTTCAAAGAGTTTGGCTTGATGGCTCGAAGAAGTAAAACTCTTTACAAAATTTCTTAATTTCTATAGACGGTAATTTATATTGATCATTTGTGTTTCCTTTGTTTGTAGAAAATTTCAAGAAGAGGAGACATCCTATCCCTGACATGGCCTCGGTTTAAGCGAAGCAGGTTAAGGATCAAGTTGAAAAGATCGACTAGGATGTTGTTGGTCATGAGGAAAAGAGATGCCTCCCATTAAAGATCAGGCCACCGCCTCAATCTGAAGTCCTTGCAGAGGAGAAGCTCATGTCGGCCTCTATTACTGCGACTAGGGGGCCAAAGAGGCCAACGTAGAGCCTCTAAGACAAGAGCTATTAAAAAGGGAAAGGACCTTAAACGACACAACGACAGTCCCTCGGACCAAACTCTCACTATCGAAGATGAGTAATGAACTGGATCCGGAGGCTCTGTCCATACTTCCACCAAAAATTTAAACTTCTCACATTCTATAAATATTGGACGGACTGGTGGTAGACCTTGGTGAAAGCTAGCGACTTGGTGGACATGTTTGTCACCGTAGTAAGCCAGATGGGGAGGGTGTTTAAGGTCGCCATATAGGTTAAAGTCCTTTGAATAAATGAGTCCGGTTATCTCAAAGTGAAGTAACCTCTCTTACTAAGCAGGTAGAGACCTATGATGCTCACCAGAAGATAGCTGCAGAGGCTTTGGAGAGGTCGAATAAGGAAAATGATGGCTTGCAGCAAAAGGTAGGAGAGCTTGGCTCTAAAATCACAGGCCTTACTAAAGAGGCGGGAAGCCCGGTCTGCTAGTAATGATGATGTAAAGCAGTATATTACTAACTTCCATTTAAGTGAGGAGTATCAACGCTTTACAAAGTACTAGCGGAGGTATGTATACACCGAAATTATGGAATGGATTAAGATGAATTCCAAGATCTTCAATACCTCAGAGTTGAGGTCAGAGTTTTTGGAAGAGATGGAGCCTCAAACTCCAGTAGATGGCAGCCGTGTGATTAAACTTGAAGATGATAAAGCTGGGGACGACAATGCAACTTCTGATGTAGTTTGCCCTAATGTCATTGTCCCTTTTACTGACACCAATCCCCTTTCCCTACCTTCTTAGCTTTGGCTTTTGTATTTTCCTTTAATGTAAATGGCTTCGGCCCTCATGTAATGAATTTCAATGACTAAAAATTATTTTCTTACGTTTGTATTTCTTTATTGAATTTCGTTTATGTTATTAATTTTCGACATGCTTTAACCTTTGTTAAGACTCGTTCTAATCAAAATTTGTACAAGTGTTAGAGGTTTATGTATTCTTTGACTTTATCTTTTCTCAACATAGGGTTGGATGGTTCATCCATGTATAGGCTTCCCCCATGACTTTTGTCATTGGGGACGTGTGATATCCACTTCGACGAGTAAGGAGGTGGTCTCATTTGGGACCCAGTTCTTCGTTGAAGTGCCCATGTTTCCTGCCTGGTGGATGGCTCATAGGGTAGAGACTTCTCCTAGGGCTTTTGTTACTAAGAGGTATTTTTCTTTTAAGAATTTATTAAGCCTACTTTCATTAATTAAAACTGTACATAAATCAATAGTATTTACACACTTCTACTAATAGTACATCCTTAAGTGTTCTACATTTCAAGGATATGTTGTGCCTTTCCTTCCAAATTCTCGATCCTATATGTTCCAATTCGAAACTCTTCTTTGATACGATAGAGACCCTCCCAATTAGGACCAAAAGTCTTTACTCCTGGTTGTTTAGAGGGGAGGAATACCCTTCTTTAATACAAGGTCGTTTATACGAAATGAATTCTTCTTGAACATAGAATTTTAGTATTAGGTCATCTTTTGATGGTAGGAAATAGTTTTTATTTGGGATTCGTTCCCTCTTTCATCGAGGAAGTCAAGTTTGCACCTTCTCAACTCGTCGTTGGATATTTCATTGAACCGTAAGTAATGAGGAGAATGTAGACATACTTCGACCGAGCTCATACCCTTTATTCCATAAGCCATGGAGAAAGGAGTTTTTCTTGTAACAGTCCTGCTAGTGGTTCAGATAGCCCATAAGACTTGAGGCATCTCATCCACGATCGCTTCTTTGAAAGCATCCAACTTTCTTTTGACAGTATACTTGATGGTTTTATTAACGGCTTCCACCTGCCCATTGGCCTGAGGATGGTGGGGCTGGAGAGTGATTTTTTATTTCAAGTTCCTTGCATATGTCCTTGATTTCGATTGAGTGGGGATGCTTAACCTGGAAATAATGTTTTCCCACAAGAATTTGGGACTGTTTGCTTCGGTTATTTTAGCCAAGGGCTCAGTTTCTACCCATTTAGTCAAATAGTCAATAGCGATGATAGTGAAGTTGGTATTACCTTTTTTCCTTAGGTAAGTCCTTTGAGGTCAATTCTCTACTTAAGAAACGGCTAAGGGCTCGAGACAATACTTAGTTCTTGGGAAGGTTGTCTTTGAATTGTCACGAAGTGCAACACTTGTCACATCTTTTCACAAATTGTTGTGCATCATTTTTCAATGTAGGCCAGTAGTACCCCTGCATCAACACCTTTTTTTCTAGAGCCCATCCTCATATAAGGTTGCTAAAAATCTCTTTATGAATTTCTTAGAGCACGTCGATGGCTTGTTTGCCACCTATGCATCAAATGAGGTGTAGGGAGAAACCTCGTTTATATAGTACATCATCTTGAAAAACAAAATGCGCAGCTCGTCTTCTAAACTTCTACACACGTCCTCTTTGTTAGTAGGTAAGGCTTGATCCTCGAGGAATGCTATAATGAATTGCATCCATAGAGGAGTATCTTTGACCCATATCACCTCTTCACCTTTAGAAATAGAGGCCTAGGGAGGTGCTCTATAGGTACAATAATGAGTAGTTCAGAATTTTTGCTACTTGCTACCTTCAAAAAAGCGTTAGCATGAGCATGTTTTATGCCTGGGATCTGTGTCATCTCAAATTTTTCAAAGGATGAAACAAATTTCATTACCAACTTTAGATATGCGGCCATGCTTTTTCTCTAGTTGAGAATTTGCCATTAACCGACGTACTACCAACTGGGAGTGACTGCTGATAATTAGCTTCTTCACTTGCATTTGCCCGGGCAATCTGAGGCCAGCTAAAAGGGCCTCGTATTCTACTGCATTGTTAGTAGCTTTAAATCTGAATCTCATCGCACAATTAAATTTATGTCGTTTTAGGTTGACTAAGACCACTCCTGCCCATAGCTTGTGTCTTTAGAGGAACCATCAACAAATAGGTTCCAAGTGGGAAACTCGGTTGGTTCCATTTCATCTTCCATTTCTGGAATGTAGGCGAACTCTACCACAAAATCTACTAGGGTTTGGCTTTTTATAACAATTCATGTTAAAAATAATGTCAAACTCACTAAGTTCTACAACCTACTTCATCATTCTTCCCGAAGCGTCAGGGTTCGGAGTACTTATTTTAGTGGGAAGTTTGTCAACACTTGAATGGTACGGGCTTAGAATATAGTCTTAACCTCCTGGAGGCATTCACCAAAGAGAGGGTCAGCTTCTCCATGTCTGGATATCAGGTCTCTGCTACCAAAAATGCTTTACTTACATAATAAACAAGCAGTTGGTGATTTCCTTCCTCTCTCACAGGTACCGAACCGATAGCATTGGTAGTCGTCGCAAGTATAGTTGTAAGGGCTCGTCAATCTTAGGTTTGAAGAGGAGATGAGCCTGTCCCAGGTCTTTTTCAACTCTTGTAAGGCTATTTTGCACTCTTTAGTCCACTAAAACTTCCTTCCTCCTTTAAGAACCTTGAAGAAATAAAGGCACTAATCATCTGCTTTTAGATGAAGTGGCTTAAGGCTAATACGCGCCCAGTGAGGCTTTGTACCACTTTAGGCTTTTGGACTACCCTTATTTCGATCAGGGCTTTAATATTTTCAGGATTAGCTTCTATACCCCTTTGGTTGATCATGTAGTCCAAGAGTTTTCCTGAAGCGACTTCGAATGCGTACTTGGACGGGATTCAGTCGCATCATGTACCTTCGTAATATTCGAAAAGCTTCATCTCGGTACTCCACATGATCCTTTGTTTTAGGCTTTTCACCAGCATACCATCCACATATACCTCCATTGTCATACTAATGACGTCGGTGAACATCCTATTGACAAGTCTCTGATACGTGGCCCAGGCATTTTTCAACCCACAGGGCATTACTTTGTGTAGTCGAGACATTCATTCGTTACGAAAGACGTATGCTCTTCATTAGTCGGGTACATGGGAATCTGATTATACCCCTAAATAGGCTTCCATAAAGTTTAGTAGTTCGTGCACGACAGTGAAGTGAACAATATGATCTATTCGTGGGAATGGAAAACTATCATTATGGTAAACTTGGTTGAGATTGGAGAAGTCTAGGCATACTCTCCACTATCCACTATGTTTTTTAACAAGGACAAGGTTAGATCCCCACTTCGGATAAGTCACTTCTCGATTGAAACGATTGTCAATCAATTTCTTCACTTCATCATTCAGGGCCCCATACATATTTGGGTTGAGAGCCCTCATTTTTTATCGATGTGTGGTAGCTTTAGGACCAATTTTAAGTGATGACAATCTACTTTTGGGTCAATGCCAACCATGTCTTCATACCTCTAGGAAAAGATATCCAGATTCTCACATAAGAAACATTTCAATTTCTCCTTAGCTTTTGTTGGCAAATCTTTTCCGACCTGCAAGGATTTGGAAGGGTCCTGGGGATCTACTGAATTTTTTTTTAACACTTCCACTAGGGCTGTTCGAGGTTCACAATCAATGATACAATGATCTAGTTCATCAAACTTAGTCGCTTCTTTAGAAACCATCCCTTCTTTAGGGTCTCTCATCACTTCAAAGAGAGCCTCTTCTTCAGAAGCGTCCACCATCTCAACGTCTTTACCTTGTTCAGGGATCTACCATTGTTTATGAGAATCGTTCATGTCAGTGTCTATCACAATTACATTGACGTCCCTAGGTTTTGCCTTTCGTAGAAAGTTCAGATAGCACTCCCTTGCACTCATTTGGTATTCTAACAATAGCTATGCCATTTTCAGTAACAAACTTCATACACAGGTTGTGGTGGACGTAACAGCCCAAACTCCTTCAATACTGGTCTTCCTAGTACCCATGGTACGCAGACCGATTGTCCACTACCAAAAACTCTATAAATCGATGAATAGTCAGCAATGTTGTTCCCATTTCCAACTATAGAATGATTTTTCCTCTTAGGATAATATTGTCGCTAGTGAAGTAGTACGAGGGGAGCTCATAAGGGTTAGTTTATGGTCCACCTCCATTTTATCTAAAGTCGCTCTAAATATGATGTTGACCGAACTCCCATTATCTTGTGGGTAGTGTAGGCCAGCTGCATCATCTTGTGTGAAAGTAATGGGTTTTACTCCTCTTCCAGTTGAAAGTCGATTGTTGTTGACTATGAAGCTTGCCATTAAGGGATCATTGGCCTTCCTTGCATAGCTTTCTTGCTCATTTCTAGTTTTTTCCCAATATATGAGCCTCCAAAAATTGTGTCTATTTCTTGAATGGGCTTTTGGCAAGCATTCGTTGGAGGGCTTTTTCTTTATCTTTGGCTTTTCCAAGGCCTTCTATATCACTTTCTTCTCTCTGGAAAGCGTCATTTAGAATGGGACGCCTTGCCTCAACTTTCCTAAGTTGTTGATCCTGCCTAGGCGGAGGCACATCTCCTTGTGAGCATCAGTTCCTTATTTGATTATCAGGTTGTGGATGTTAGACAATGTCCTGAGGTGAGCTGTGTTATCTCATCCCTACTTCTAGGTTCAAAACTTCACCCCCATTTCTAAGTTCAGAACTTCACCCTCTACTACTTTCCTCTTGAGAAAATGATTGGGTAGACTTTCTTTGGTATGTCTCAACATTAGGTTAACCTTCTTATAAGCCAAAGCTCTACAATCGTGCTTGTCCTAAGTTAAGGGTGGTTGACTGTCCGACCTGGTGCTCCATCAAATGGGAGATGGGACCTCTTTCTCATTATCTTTGATGAGTGGGAGTCTCTAGTTGGCTTCATTGTGATGATCTTTCAATTCTTCGTCGATAATCTCGCACCTTATCATTTCTAGTAGGGCGTCGTACTGGTAGGATCCTTGTTTTGCATCTCTCTCCAAAATAGAGAGTTTATGTACAACCATCTCTTTAGGGCTGCTAGTGCTTCCTCGTCGGTAACTTGTACACAATAGGTCATTTCATCACTAAAACAGGACAAGAATCTTTTCAATGACTCTTTTTGCTGCTGTCTCATGTCTTAGAGATGCTGTATCGGTCTTTCGTCTTCCTTACTAGTTGCAAAAAGTTTAAGAAAAGGCTTTTTTTAAGTTTGACCAACTTCTGATACTTCCTTTTTATGGTCTGTTGTACCATACTTCAGCCGCCCCACTTAGAGTCAAATGGAAAAATCTACACTTTACAGTAGAGGTGGAACCCCTTAAGCTCGTATGGTTTTTCAAGTTGTTGGGGTGCTTAGCGGGATTACCATTTTCATTATAATTGGGAATTTTAGGAAGCACAAAGTGGCTTGGGAAGGGGCGTCTCTAAGTCCTTGGGAGAATGGCAAGTTGTTATCATCGTCTCGAGGTCGCAAGACCTTTGTGGTTCGTCCGAATCTTCATCATCTTTGGCTTGAGTTCCTCGAGGTGGTTGGGAGAGACCTACTTGATTCATGGCCTGTTCTGCCCTCCTTTGGTGCCTATTTCTAGATGGAGGATTATGAGACAAGTTGTTGTAGGTATTTTCATTCTGCCTTTCAAACTAAAGTTGTTCCTACTGCCTATTTCTGGGTGCAACTGGTTGAGCATACCTATTTCTAAGCCTTCCTAGACTCAACCTATCAAAGACACTTATGGATCTCTAATGCATGTCGTTCGGTTGTAATTTGGAGAAAATTTTAATGGAACTTAATTGGATCGATTAGTAGCGTAGTTGGTGGAAGTATCGACCCCACCTTCCTTATCTCGAGGGGCCTATTCCCTAGTGTAGTGATGGTAATAAACAATATTCCTTTTTTCGAGGAACACCCTGGACTCTTACAAGTGATTTCTCTTGAAGTTTTTAGTTGTTCTTTCTTCAAGAACGACCCATTTTCTTCAAATGCAGGAAACTCACCACAAAATATATTCCTTTATCAGCTTTTTTCACAGGTCCTTCGTGGTTGAATGTATGGTTTCCCACAGACGGAAACAATACGTTGACCACTTTCTTGCTAGGGTGACATGGATTATAGATGTTGGGCCACTCGCGTCCACGCAAACAAATTTCAACACGTTTTAACCAGAACTTGGACAGAAAGGGTTGCTATTTACGGACGTGGAAGATGCTTTATAATTGAGACAAAGTGTTTAGACACCGAAGATATTATTAAAGATGATTGCTTATTAATAAACAATCACAAACAGCTCAATCAAATAAGATAATCTAAACTCAAACAAACAAGTGTAAAATAAACAAGACCGACGATCGAGTGTGGCTTCAAGCATAAAGAGTTGAATTAGATTCAAATGTTACAAGAGTTGCTATATATAGAGTTCCGATCGAAATGGTAACCGTTGAATAAGAACCACATGGCCTTATTTCTCACGTCAAAGCATCACATTACTAGCCTGCTATACATATAATACATTGACAACTCGGTCAGCCATCTTACATCCTAGGTTGACAATCCTAAGATTCATTATTGCAAACGTTACATCAATTATTCCTAGAGATTGTCTGCAGATCCTCTGAGAGACGGTGAGAGCTTCGGACAAAGGAAGTTTCGAATTACAGGTCTTTGACGTGGAAAGCTTCGATTTCTTCTTTGACTTCTTTACTTTGACCAATTAGGGTCAACTTTGACTCATATCTCCACGTGGACCATCATGTGATCTTAACTTGGAGCTTCGGTGGCAAAGCGTAACAACTATAACTAGTGACACTTGGTGTTTAATGTTTGCCTAACGACATGTTATTTAGTATACTCATGGTTTGTCTAGTAAGGTAAAAAGAGATTAAAAGTCTTATTCGTTATGGTGTCAAATGCTACGTATCAAACACCATGTTAAATTTGTTTTTAAGGCTTTTTACACTTAGCCCCTATTTTGGTTGGAATTAAAATCAAATTTTTAGTGGATTTTAATAAAAAATGATGAAATGTGTGGTTGAAAAGTTATAGATCTCATAAAATGTGATTAAAATTAGTTATTGATTTTGATTTATATAAAAATCTAGATTTTAATTTTTACAAAATAAGATCTTAGTAAAAGTTGATCAGATTGAGAGTCATTACTTTAATGGTAAAAATATGATGCCTTTGTTTGATCCCCATTATATTCAAAATACATTTTTCTCTCTTCTTTTCAATCACACTTTGATCAATAAAATAATATTACAAGCAAAACTAATTTTTTATTTTTATTTTTTAATCACACATTCTCCATCAACCTACAATTCCAAAATGCATTCTTACCCAAAAATGGGGTTCAAACTGTTGGAATTTCATTGGTTCAAAAACTTATTGAAGAGCTCGACATTCAAAATCGTTTTTATTTGGAGGAGTGGAGTACCAGTTATTGAACATACCAGTTTTACAAAACATAAAAAAAAAATACAAAATACTCACTCTATTCTTCAAGAGAACAAATGAGAGGGAAGGTCTTTTGAAGACTACATTTTGAAATGTTTTCTTCTATATATTTCTTCTTACAAATTGGCTCTATATATAGCCAAACCTTGATAGATTTTACAAGATATTTCTACCAACTATTCTTTCAGCTGCCATACTTACTCTTACACCATAGTAACTTGTAAAATACACTATCTAGTNCCTTGATAGATTTTACAAGATATTTCTACCAACTATTCTTTCAGCTGCCATACTTACTCTTACACCATAGTAACTTGTAAAATACACTATCTAGTCTAACTTTACATCATTTCATTAGTTAGACATTTGAACTAGACTATTGTAACTAAATACTTTACCAAATACAATAGTTTGTGTGACAACAAAATGTCACAACTCCAACACAAACGTGCTTATAAAGTGTATGGGGTTCGACAATTATTTACTATGGTCAATAAGAAGAAGGCTATCCAATCTACACACGTTTAACACCCCATACTGGGCCTCCTACCGCTATGAGGCCCTCTACATTCATGTTAGGCCGTTTATCGCTGTTGCGTTTTTTATATCGTAAGTGTACGATATCGTAACAAGTAATATAGTGGACCTTTGAGTTTGGATTATCGTTCCCACGATGACTATACTTTAGGCCTTAAACTATTTTTTCTAACTCCTATTTGACAAAAGCAAATAAATGTTTATGATGATTGTGAATATTTTGACTAACTACTTTTAACAAATTGAAAATATAAAAATATTACAAATAACGGATAATTGGATAAACAAATATGTGATGAATATTAGGGCATAACAATCTCATCTATTGATCACATTTATTCTTAATTCAAGGTTCATAATATAATGTAGTGTTCGATCGAATTATTCTATTATATTCAATTTACCCCTCTCGAGTTCTCATTGAGTCTATTTAACTAATTCAATTACATATCTATACGAATTACCCTTAGTTAAACGAAACACGTTTCTAAGAATTCAAATTATGACCGCAATAATTAGTATAAGTATCTCTACACGTTATACTAATTTACCGAATTTTATTATATGTTATAAATCTCAAACTCACATCTCGATTCGTAAGAGACTCACATAGTCATCAAATTATTGATCGGGTAATTTAATATATTAAACTCATAACATAAATAAATAAATCACATAAATCTTGAATATAAAAATAAAGGATCAAAAGTCAACTACATTATTTTCACTAATATAAAAATTAGTTATTCATTCTGGAAGAATAAAAACAATAAAAAGTGGAAAGATATCACCAAGAATTGACGGAACGTGAAAATTTCTGATATTTGCAATTCTTTTTTTCCTTTTCTTTTTCTTTCCTCTTTCTCTCTCTCTTCTATTTCTTTCTGCCAATTTTTCTTCTTTTCTTTGTCTTTTCTCCAATTCTTCCTTCCTCTCTCTCTCTCTCTCTCTCTCTCTCTCTCTCTCTCTCTTCTTTTTCTTCTTGCTGTGTAGCCTCGTCTGTCCCTGTTTTCCTCTCCTCCTTTTCTGTGCGTAAAAAATTCGCTCTTGTGTCGTGTATGGTGTAAATATATATAGGTTAAATAAATATATGTTTAAGTAGGGCCTCCAATTAAATTTTTTAATGCAAGTCTATTGAGGCCCATTTAACTATAACCCATTTAATATATTATTTTTCTCCAAGGAATTCATCTTTGAATTTTGCCATTTTTCGCCATTTTTGCATTCTTTTCTCCAATTCTTCATTAAACATAAAGTTTTTCCTACAAAACACAATATAACATAAATTAGGTAGAATTTAATTCAAAAGACAATAAAATATCATGATTTAGGGCTACAAATTAGTGTACAAAATACACTTATCAATCGCTATGAGGTCCTCT
>CAIGRR010110974.1:0-17499 GCA_903798365.1 Fraxinus sp. 1973-6204 | reverse complement strand
CTATTGAGGATAATATCCATAAAAGTCATATCTGATGGTGGCAACGAACACAACAACATCAAAGCCAAGTCCTCCTCATCATACTTAACCTCCAATATCTCCAAATTAGCTACGATATCTTTGAACATAGTTAAGTAATAATCAAATGACGTACCTTCAGACATTCAGCTAGAATACAAGCGTTGTTTCAAGTGTAGCTTGCTGGTCAAGCTCTTTTTCATGCAAAGTTGCTCCAACTTCAACCACAATATAGCATCACTCGTCTCCTTAAGAACATGTCTAAGAATTTAATTCGAGAGATGTAGATGAATTTGAGATTGGGCTTTTCGATCCCTATGCCGCTTTTCATCCTACGTCCAGGTAGTGGGCATCCTATCAAAGCTAAGCAAGGCTTCCTCCAAATCCATCTGCGTCAATACCGCTCGCATCTTCACTTGCCATAATGTAAATCTCATGTTTCTATCCAGCAATGGAATATCATACTTCATTGTCGCCATGCGGAACAATCAACCTTGTGCTTTGATACCACTTGTTATAAAATTCATCACAAGATATGACAACAATGAAATAAATATGAAGAAAAGAACAAGAACACAAGAGAGTTGAGGAGGAAAATCCACTATAATATCAATAGCTTTGTGTTTACAATATCAAGATTTCAATAGTCAATTGAAATCTAGGCTCTCAAGAATTTTTTTTCTCAATTTTCTCAATGGTAGAATGTATAATAATGTTACAACTCGTGAACTATATATATATATATGCCCTAGGGTTTAAGTTGTAGATGAAAAGGGAGTCCAAAACTGCGTCAAAAAGCGAAACGGGCTTGGGCCAAAAAAATATGTCGCCCGAGCGACGGTCAAGCTACAACTCATCGCTCGACCGATGGTCGGGTGACAGAGTCTGGATTGTTTTTCACCAGACTGGCTCAGGTTAGCGAAAATTCGACGACTTTTTCCTCTAGTCCATAATTTTGATCTCTTCAAAACCCTCCAATTTAAACTTTAATACCCAATAGAATTTGGGTCAAACCACAACAACAAATGTCAAGGAGAGGCAAATTTGGCTATGGCACGTCGTTTGGGGCATCCATCATTTGGTTATATGATGTTTTTGCTTCCAGATTTATTTTCCCAACTATAAGATTCAAACTTCAAATATAATTGTTGCATTTTAGTTAAGATTCATCATGTGTGCTATCCAACAAGTTTGAATAAAAGTGAATATCCTTTTGCCTTGATACATTCAGATGTTTGGGGTCCTTCCCTGCTTACTACTTGTTTTTGAATTAATTAGTTTGTGACATTTGTGGATGATTGCACTCAAATGACTTGGTTATATTTGTTGAAACAAAGAAATGTTGTGTTTGTTGTTTTTCAATCTTTCCATGCAATGGTTGAAACTTAGTTCTCAGCTATAATTTAGATATTCCATTCTAACAATAGTGGTGAATATCATCATAAATTTCAAACTTTTTCCTAAGATCATGGCCTTCTCCATGATCTTCTTGTCCCCAAACACCCCAACAGAACAGGGTTCCTAAGTAGAAGAATAGACATATCTTAGAAATGGCATGTGCTCTTTTGATTGGGGTACATATGCTACAAAGATACTAGAGTGATGCCATTGTTCTTGTTGTTCATTTACTAAATCGAATGCCCCCTCAAAAGTACTGGGTTTTAAAACTCCGTTTCAGGTCCTTTCTGGTCATGTTTCCTTGCCAACTATGATGATGGTCCTTCCATGGGTTTTCGAGTATGTGGCATTTGTTCATCTTCATAAAACCCAACAAACCAAACTTGATCCTTGTGTAGTTCATTGTTTTTTAGGGTATACCACCAATAAAAAAAGGTATTCTGCTACAATCTAATCACCAAACCAACCAATGTTACCATGGATCTTACATTCTTGGAATCAAGAGTTTTTTACTCTTCCCTAGTATCAAATTCTTCTCTTCAAGGGAAGATGCAAGATGATGATTAGATTTGGAAGTATTGGCCAATTTTTGAAGACAATCGTGCTAAATGATAAGAAGAATAATGAATATGAGGCAAAGGTTAGTGAAGATATAACCATAAGCTAAACATGGAGGTCCAGTGCTGATGGTATTCCAAAAGTTGCTTCTACACCCTCTAATCTCTTATTACCCAAAGGCCCATCTATTGATAATACTCTTGAGGTTAGTTCTCCAATTACATATCATCCTATTAATGATTTAAATAATCTTGTTGGTTACGATCTACCTTCTAGACATAATCGTGGAAAGCTACCAAATATTTATTCACCAAATTTTGAGAATCGAAGATCGAGATATTCAATTGCCAATTTTGTGTCCATTCCACAAAAACAAAATTCTCTTAAGGCTACTGTGCATATGTTGTCATCATGTCAAGTCCCCAATGGAATACAAAAAGCCTTAACAAATCCAATGTTGTTTCAAGCTATAAAACTCGAAATGGAGGCTCTAGAGAAGAATAGAACAAGGGTTCTTGTTTCACTACTTAAAGGGAAGAAAATAGTAGGATGTAGATAGGCTTTCACATTAAGCATAAGGCATATGAGTCTATCAAATGATACAAGACGAGGCTTGTAGTGTCGGGATAATACACAGACATACGACATAGATCATCAAGAGACTTTTTCACCGGTGGTGGAACTTAATACTATTAGAGTTTTGTTGTCTCTTGCAGCAAATTTGGACTGATGATTACATCAATTTGATGTGAAAAATGTTTTTCTTCATAGTGATCTTGAAGAGGAGGTTTACATAGATGTTCGACCAGGTTATAATGCATTGTTGAAGACTGGAATTGTATGTAAGTTGTAGAAGGCATTGTATAGCTAAAATAATCGTGCAAGGTTTGGTAGATTTAGCTTGTCTTTGAAGATATATTGTTTTCAACAAAGAAACTTAGATCATACCTTATTTTTGAAGCTTCGACACGGCAAGGTAACTCTTTTAACAATCTATGTATATGGTATGATTATTATATGAGATGATGATAATAGTGCAATTATCATGTTTTTCATCCACTAGTACTTGCATTTTCATGATTTATTGGCAGTTAAATGTTCTAAGTACACTTATATTTTGGTTTAGGTTGCAAATGGATGAATACGGTGGAAATAAGGAGAAACAAGTNATATGGTATGATTATTATATGAGATGATGATAATAGTGCAATTATCATGTTTTTCATCTACTAATAATTGCATTTTCATGATTTATTGGCGCCTAAATATTCTAAGTAGTTTTTTGGTTTAGGCTGCAAATGGATGATTACAATGGAAATTAGAAGAAAAGAGCGAAAAAAGACCAAAATGCAGGAAAGTGATAGTTCAGGGACTAAAGTACAAATATTCTAAACTTGTTTCTAACCTTGTGATGAAGATTCGAGAGTGTTAGAGGTCAATTGGAATTAAAAAGAAGTCAAATGGATGAAATATAACTAAAACATTATCACATATCAACTTTCAAGCTGAAAAGTTTTGCACCGGTTTTCAACTTCATATTGAGACCAATTTTTGACATGGAAAACGATCGAATTCAAAGATAGTATCTAAACCAAAGTTGTATCCCTTTAAGTTAGCTTTCCAATGAATCTTTAATCACCTCAATTGGCTGCCAAAATCCATAAGGCGCGCCCCCTAGTTTAAACTAGGCGCGCGTCTCAATCCAAAACGGGGAGAAAAATTTGTTTGAGTTCTTTTGGGATCCTTTCTAACTTCTAAGGAGACAAAGAGTGACTGTGTTTGGTATGTGCATAATGTAAGCATTCTTTACATGTTACCTACTTATGCTTTTAAAATGGGAGGGAATACAAAGTCTAATTAGTTTTGCTTTCTTGTTTTACTGATTTTCTTGTTCTAGTATTGCTATTCTCGCTATACTTGTGGAGTTTCATTTGCAGTTTGACATTTGCTCATGTACATTAAATAAATTTCTGTTTTTAACATCCTTGTAACGAAAGCCAATAGATGTGATATATTAAGAAAAAGATGAAAAAAGTGCCCTTAATACGATAGTCTGAATGTTTGTGCCATGAATAATCAGTATCTTGACAATGTAGGTCCGATGCATTTGTAGAATTATAGTTATCGCATTCTTCTATTTGAAATCGGAAGGCAATTTTAATTCTAGTTGACAATTAACTGGGTAATCTGGCACGCGTTTGGTTTTCTGTTGTTTAGCTTGTTGCACAATTTCAAGTGAATCTATCATTTAATCACATTGCATTATGAATATACAAATATTTACTATTTGACTATTTGAGTGCATTAAAGTGAATATACATATATGTTAATATATGTATGCAATTTATCATTCATTAAACTTTTATATCAAATCCAGTTACTCAACGAATGTTAGATTTCTTAAGATTACATAAAAGAAAGTGTGGAATCATAATAGAATATAAATATGATCATGTTATGTTGCATATATCTGTATAGTTTAATGCACTATATCTAATAACACATTTCAAATCTGTACAGTAATATGAAATCACATTTTGTAACGAAGACAAAGAGTGTTGGGCAAATTGTTGTCAAACGACTTCCCGAACTATGATGTAATTCGGTACATTTTTTAGTCGGTATAGAACAAATGACTGAACGAAAGTCGACACCTCAATGAAATGATCCGACCGTAAAACTATTTGGGCCATTGGACGCAACCTAATTTAATTAGTACTTATTTGGATGGCTCATGAATGGTAGCCTATTTATCCACCATATTGGGCTTGGCTCATTACTGTACCCTAATGTTATATATTCATTGGTTGTGTTTCTTGGCTCATATGCGTGTATTTGCTCCATCTGCCTTAGAAAAACACAGTTACTCTTTCTTTGTGAATGCGTCCACTATTTTTTCTCCCTGCCTTTGTGGCTGATCTTATACCTTGAATACACATTCCTTTGTGCATCCTTTGTGGGTTATAGGAAGCAACCATAAGTGTGAAATAATGTTGGTTCTCTGCTTCGGTTTTCTTCACTGAGATGTTGGTTGATTCGAGAAACCGAGCCCAGAAATCAACTTGGTGATCTATTCTTCCACTTTACATCTGGTATTAGAGCTTGGTTGACAATTTTTCGGCCAAAATCAACCCAACATCAAAGCCCATATCACACGATTTCTCCAACTTTTCGAACCTGCAATCATCAATTCCGACCAAACCAGATGCCAGACGGAGAAACAGAGCTCATACCTATACTCAGCAGGTGGAGGTGTTCCTACCAAAGTGGTATGTGGCGGTGATTCTGGAGGAGTTTTTTTCAAACATGTTGTTCGCATTATTTTTCTGAACATACTAACATCGTTAATTTCGTATTTTAGGTTATATAAAGAATTTTTGACAATTTTTGCCCTAGATGCTCGGTACGTCTGCTAAATTTTTAGGATGAATAATGGTGGCCTTAAAGCAGTAGACTCGCATCTCTTAATTTTATAGGTCTTCAGACATAGTCTGCTCTGGTAAATTGGTTTATCTCATTTAATTTTCGGCACTAGCGCGTTATCGTGTGATGTAACAATAGGATTGGGGTTACCATGCAGGGTAACCATTTCCTGTGCTAGAAATTAGGAACTACATGCCTTAAGTTACGTGATTAAACTATTCATTTGATAAAATCAACTTATTATCTTTGTGATATAGCCCCCGTTTGAGCCGTATTTTTTCTTCACTAAAATGAAAAATATGACCGTTATCCATCACATCAACATTTAAATTCAAATTTTCTATCTCTTGTGTGGACCCCGATAACGGCTATATTTTTCATTCTCATTTTCAAAAAAGGTGGCTCAAACAAGCCCATACTGTGTATGAAACTGTTTGGTTGATATATATCTTATTGCACTATTGTTTCCATTAAAATACTTAGACCTTACCTGTTGGAACATTCCCTTGATCTAAGATCGAGAATGTTACGAAACTCTGAGAATCTAAAATGGTGTACATTGTTTACGACCCTATGTCTACTTTGTGTGGCTTAATTGTGATTCTGTGCATTTTTTCATTTACACGTAAAAATGACAATTGGCACTTTTGATTTGAGAATTTTTAAAGAAAAATGTGATTTTTCAATCTGGCAACAAAAAAATGAGAGGTATTCTGGTTCAAGAAAATGTTTCAAAAGCCATTGGTGACAATTTTTTTTACTGATTTTCAAAAGAACAAAAAGAAGAAGCCAATGAGCTTACTTATATTTCAATTATTTTACACTTGTCTGACATCGGTTTGAGAAAAAATGGGTAAACTAAAAACTATAAAGAAATTTGAAAAAAAATGGAAGACTTTTGTATTTGCTCATATCTACTCTGAACAAGCTTTAGTTAGTTGAGCCTTTTTTAGTTTTAAAATGGATCCTTCAAATGATCTTAATGACAATTTAGATGTATTAACAAACTTATTCAAGATAGTGTTAACTGTGATGAATCAGTGTTTAAAACCTACAAACCTATATTTTTTCTTAATTCTATACGTGATACCTATAAGGAAGTTAAGAATGCAATTAAGTACGCAGGGACACTTTGACGCTTGAAATTGTTATTGACTCACTTAAAAGTAAGGAGGTGGAGATTAAAGCTGAAAAATATGATAAGAAAGACGTTGAGATACACATGATGAATGGTAGAACTCAATTTAGTGAAAACAGTTATGATGAGTTCCAAAGTGGTGACGAGTCAAGTGTTAATGGAGGTAAAAAGAAGGGCAATGATAGGTCTAGATCAAAATCTAGGACCAACGTTAAGAAATGCTATGGTTGTGAGAATACGGGACATTTTATAAAAGATTGTTATAAAGAAAAGGGTAAGTTAAATGGTAAAAAAAGAGATTAAGTAAATGTGTTGTCTTTTGCTTCCAACAATGATGATGGTGAAGTTTATATGATTACAAGTTCTATTGCTTATCCTGCTGAATTAAATCTAACTACCAATTCTCGTTTAAATGAATGAATACTTGATTATGGTGCATCTTTTCAAGTGACATCACAAAATGATTGGTTTGAAAATTTGAATGATACAAATGATGGGCATGTTATGCTATGTGACAACTCTGCTTATACTGTTGTTGAAATTGGTAATATTACTTTAAATTTTGACACTGATTTTGTGTATACTTTAAAAGATGTTAGATACATTACTAAATTGTCTAAGAATTTAATTTCACTAGGAAGATTTGAGAAAACAGACTTTACTGGTAAAATTAGAAATGGAGTTTTAAAATTGGTTAAAGGTGCACATGTTTCCATTAAGGGAATCAAAAAAATTGATATTTATATCACTACCGGGGAAGTAATAAGGGTTTAGATTCCTCTATCTCTTCTACCAATGCTAATCACACAAATAAATGACACAATAGACTAGCATATGTGGGTATTAAGGGGCTTAAACTTCTTTTGGTAATGATTGTATGTCTGATTTGTCTTTCTGTAATCATTGTGTGTTTATTAAGCATCATAAAACTTCTTTCTCTACCAGTATTCATAAAACTAAAGGCAAGTTTGAATATGTACATTCAAACTTGTGGGGTCCCACTAGTAATCCCATCTAGGGTGGAAATAGGTATTACTTGTCAATTATTGAGATTACATAAGAAAAGTTTGAGTTTATCTTGTAAATGATAAGTCTAATACTTTCCACAGTTTAATAATTGGAAAAGACAAGTTGTAAACCAAAATGGAAAGAGTATCAAATTTTTGAGAATTGATAATTGCCTAAAATTTTATAACACTGAATTTGATAATATGTGCAAAGAAAATGGAATAACAAGGCATAAGACTATTCTTTAGACTCCCCAGTGAAACGAGGTAGTTGAAAGGATGAATAGAACCATACTTGATAAATTGCATTGCACGATGTTAAATTCTGGTGTCCTATAGTTATTTTGGTTAAACTATTATGACTGCTTGTTATTTGATTAATTTTAACTCCATCTACTTCATTGAATGGTGATACCCCTCATAAAAATGGTCTGATAAATTAAGTGATTATTCTATGCTTAGAACTTTTGGATGTGTTGCTTTTTCCATCAGAGTAATAGAATGCTTGAATCATGAGCTAAAAAAATGTGTTTTTCTAGGTTACCCTAAGGGTGTCAAAGGTTACAGGTTATGTGATAGAAGCCAATAGGGGGTTAAGATCATTGTGAGTAGAGATGTTACATTCAATGATGACGAAATGCCATATCTTAAAACTGAGTCTGAACATATGAGTAAAGAAGAACAAGGTGAAGAGAGAGATCAGTTGAAGGTTGAGTTACAAAAATTTAGCACATCTATCACTGCTACTCCTAGTGAGTTGGAGACTTAGGATCAGCAACCGGAGGTGGAGAATAGAGAGAAACTAGTGATAGAAGTGCATCTTGAGGAAGAGAATCTCTTAGCAGATTATAATTTAGTTAGTGATAGAGAAAGAAGACAGTCAGAAAATCAAGGTAGCCTATCAGTTTTTCCTTTATACTTTACTTGGATCGGCTTTTATGCTATTAGCTATTCTGTTGATTCTTCTCCAAACAGGAACCACCGATTTACAAATATCATTAACCACGAAATTTAGTGAGCAACACTAAGTCTTCCTCGAAAGTACAGTCAAGAGTCCCCGTCCCCTCTCGAGTGAGCAGAAAGGGTAAATCTAGCTGGTGATGGTAAGGTAAAGATATCCGCTTTCATTTCAATGCCTTTAGTCCTAGTCAACGAAAAATGGGCATCATCTAGTGCCATTACGTTTCCTTGCAAGCTAGTTAAAAAAGGTATGCCCCTGTTCTTTATGAAAGGAAGGCATTTTATAAGGGTTTAGGGGTTACATCCAGTGCACCGATAGAATCTCTTTTGTTTGCAATTTTTATTTATGTGCTTCTAATCATAACTTCTTTCCCCTCGAGCGCAACAAGCTAAGGATCTCAGTGCTGTATCGTTTGAAAGAGGTCCCTCTCCAGGTATTACCTTAAGTAATCCTAGATAGGCCATCTCTTTCTTTTTCATAGAACACCTAGAAGATTTGGATATGAGTCTAAGTTAGCTTTTGCTCAGACTAGCTATGAGGAACTAGCTGATAGAGAGCCAAAAACCTTTGAGAAGGTGATGAAGAATGAACAATCTGAAGAGTGGTTTAAGGAAATTAAAAATAAAATGAGTTCCTTATAACATAATCAAATTTGGGAACTAGTACCTAAAGTTAAGAATAAATCTATAGTTGACTATAAGTGGGTTTTAAGATTAAGGAGGATACTAGCACATGTGAACCCTTAGGATTTAAAGTTAGGTCAGTGGCCAATATACAAAGAAGAAACGGGTTGATTATAATGAGATTTTTTTACCGGTTGTTAAGTATACCACTATTAGGTCATGCTTGCATTGGTTGCACACTTTGACTGGAAAAAACTTGATGTAAAAACTACTTTTTTACATAGTGAATTTGATGAACAAATCTTTATAAATCAACCATAAGGTTTTAAAGATGAACTAAAACCTGATCATGTGTGATTCTTGAAAATATCTCTATATAGTCTAAAGCAATCACATAGATATTGGTATAAAAGGTTTGATTATTTTGTACTCACTATATTTCAAAGGAGCAAGTTTGATCATTGTCTGTATTTCAAATATGATGATACTAATAAGGACTATGTGTTTTTATTGATATATGTAGATGATATGCTCTTAGTNCAATCACATAGATATTGGTATAAAAGGTTTGATTATTTTGTACTCACTATATTTCAAAGGAGCAAGTTTGATCATTGTCTGTATTTCAAATATGATGATACTAATAAGGACTATGTGTTTTTATTGATATATGTAGATAATATGCTCTTAGTTGGTTCATCACCTAAGTAAATAAGTAATATAAAAACAAAGTTAAATGGCGAATTTAACATGAAATATCTAGGTAAAGCCAAGAGAATCCTAGGTATGAAAATTGAAAGAGATATGTCAAATTCTGTTCTTTTTTTTTTTTTTTTGGCATAGTCCTCTTATGTTTCAAAAGTGTTGAAAAGATTTAGTATGCATGATTGAAACCCTATAACATTAACTTTAGCCAATAATTTTGTATTATCTAAAGATCGGCTTACGTAATGAAAATGAAACAGAATAGATGAGTAAGATACTCTAATGTGATTAGATATATTATGTATTTGGTTTAGACCGGATTTAGCTTTTGCTGTTAGTACTCTTAGTAGGTACATGGCTAATCCTAATCCCGAGCATTGAAAAGCCTTAAAATGGATTTTATGTATTAAAAGGGGACTAGTGATGTAGCTCTAAAGTTTGATGCTAATAAAAAATGTGTGAAATTGAAGGGCTTTGTAGATGCGGACTATGCAAGGGATAAAGATTATAGAAAATCTATTTTTTCCTATGTGTTTACTTTGTCTAACTCTTGTGTTAGTTTGAAATCACAGTTACAATGCATAGTTGTACGATCAATAACAGAATCTGAATATATTGCTACTACTGAGCAATTAAAGAGGCTTTGCGGCTTAAGGGTTTGTTTCATGAACTTTGTATTTTAAATGACTATGTAGTAGTATATTCTAATAGTCAATCTTCCATGCATCTACACAAAAATCCTATTTTTCACGAGCACCAACACATGGATGTCAAACTACATTTCATTAGAGATATTGTATCACAAGAAGTTGTAAGACTTGAAAAGATCCATACACAATGTAACCCCTTGGACATGGGCACTAAAGTGCTTTCATTGGTGAACTTTAGAAGTCACAAAGATCTTCTAAATATCGATAGAGGTAAATAATTTTCAATTTTATCGACTCTCCTTTTGGAATTGTCACTAATGGGTGATAATGTTTTCTTGCAGGTCTTTTGATACCAAGGTGAAAGTTTGTTGGACAAATTGTTGTCAAACGATCTTCTAGGCTATGATGTAACTCGATATATTTTCTTAGTCAACATAAACCAAATGACTGAACAAAAATCAATACCTCCATGAAATGACCTGACCCTAAAACTATTTGGGTCATTGGAACCAACCTAATTAAAATAGTACTGCTCATGACCCATTTTCCACTTATCGGATGGCTCATGAATGTTATCTCACTTATCCACCATATTGGGCTTGGCCCATTACAGTGCCCTAATATTATATATTCATTAGTTGTCTTACTTAGCTGATATGCATGTATTTGCTTTCCATGCCTTAGAAAAACATGGCTGCTCTTTCTTTGTAACTGTGTCCACTATTTTTCTTCCTACCTTTGTGGCTAATTTTATACCGTGAATACACCTTCCTTTGTGCATCATTTGTAGGTGATAAGAAGCAGCCATAAGTGTGGAATAGTGTTGGGTTCTCTGTTTCAGTTTTCTTCATTGAGGTGTTGGTTGATTCGAGAAACTGAGCTTGTAAATCGCCTTGGTGATATAATCTTCTGCTTCACAAAGAGCATGTCACCTATCATGTTAAATTGCATATGTACTCAGTAATATGTAATATTCAAGTTTGTTTGTGTTTCCAAATTAAATATCTCACGAATTTCAATTTTTATGTGATGATGAACTACTTTTTCATAATTCACTCGGAGAATCGATTCAGAGGCACCATCAATGTCTTCTACAAAAATGATGTGATTTCAATATTGAAGGCCTAATTGAATGATGCGTAGAAGGAGATGTTCTGAAGTTCATGTTTTGGTCATTTCCTTCAGATGAGCGAAATACGAATACAACATCAAATCATTCATAAGACGCTGATGTTGGAAATCAGACAACTGAATGAGGACGAAATGCGATTGGATCTGGATGGGAAATGTAATGCCCCAGAAATTTTGGAATAAGATTTTATTTGTTTTATATAGTATATTTTTAATATTTTTTTTTAAAAAATGAGGACTAAAATAAAATATATTTTAAATTCCTATCTTATTTGAGCCAAATAATTATTTATCGATAGAGTGATAAGTGTTGATTTTGATAATGATAATCTTTTCGTGATTTGGATAGAGTTTTATTGCAATCTTAATTTGATAACGTTCAAAAGTAATCATAATTCTATTATTTAAAATTCAATTTTTATCTAATTGATAGACACGATTTTCCACTCCAATGGTACCATGACCCAACCACTATTTTTTTTTTAACTATAAATAGTGTGCAATTATCCTACAATTCACCACCAAATAATTTTATATGGCAACTTTCATATAAAAGAACTGTAAATTGCAAGTATATTTTTTTATGAAAAGCTCGTTTGATCAATCAAGGTAAGATACTTCTGTGCAATTGGTTAGTTTCCTTGTACTTTTATATTCAGTTGTCGCGGACCTTCGAATCTTTATTAAGAGATAATGGATCCTACGAGAATTTAAAATGAACTAAGATGGATGTGTCGCTTGGTCACGATATAATCCATGAGAGAATAGTGGTATGAAGTTTTTATATTATTGGTATATAATTGTGTATGAAAACTGCACGTATCTTATTGGGTATTTTAAAATACTCACTCTTACAAAATTTTACAGGTTAGTTCGGGTCAATTGGAACAGCGGCGGGATGGTGATGCGACTGCCAAGAGAAATCGAATAGATAAAATATTAAGTTTATTTTTTCTCCTTTATATTAGTCAATTTATTTTGTTCAAAAACAATTATTTAATTTGTGATTATGTTTTCATTATGAATATTCTAATTATATTTATTTAAAGAATATTATTTTATCGTTTCATGAAGATCGAAATTTTGGTAATATGTAGTGTTTGTGAAATTTTGGGGTGTTACAAGAAGATTCTTAGGTTTTCAATTCATGATTTTTGCATCGTCAGCGGACTGAAATGCACAGGTAAGAAAAGTTAAAATTTGTACAAGATTGGTAGATGACGTGTGAGGGATAAGTACTTCAGCCACTTGAACGTGTACATAAATGATGTCGAACCAGGTTTTTAAGGAACTACCATCAGACACACCAGATGAGGATGTTGTGAAGATCAGAATTCTCTATCTCATAACCATATACCTATTCAATACCACACAGCTGAATGTTGTTAACAACGACGCGATGCATCTAGTTGACTCTCTGCATATGAGCTCCTTCCCATAGAGTAAGGAGTTGTTCCAACTCATTTTCAAAAACCTAAAGTGAAGAGGTTTGATGAAACTACCACTCTTTGAAGTGGTGAGTAAGTTATTATTTATAGCATTTTACATATCAATTACAATCAATGTGAAATATAATAATGGAAAGTATGTACAAAGCAATATCCTAGAATTAAGGGCTGAATGAGGTCACGTATGGGAAGTCTCCTTAGATTGATGCAGAGTATCCTTAACACCCCCCCGCAAGCTAAGCGTCGGATTGGAACAGACGTGAAGCTTGGATCTGAAAAAGTCAAATAGCGGTCGAGGAATACTCTTGGTGAAGATATCAGCAACCTGTAGGCGAGAGGGGACATACTGAGTGCGCAGTTTGCCAGCAACAACAAGTTCTCGAAGGAAGTGATAGTCTAACTCAACATGCTTGGCCCGTTTATGAGAAACGGGATTGGAACTCAAAAAAATAGCACTTTTGTTGTCGCATAGAAGAAGAGGACGATGTGGAATGGAGACCTTTAGATCATGAAGGAGATGCGTAAGCCAAAGCAGTTCAGCTGCAGCATGCGCAAGAGCACGATATTCAGATTCGCAGCTAGAGCGGGAGACAGTGAGTTGTTTCTTGGCACTCCAAGAAACCAAGTTGTCACCAAGATAAACAGAGTAGCCAGAGGTAGAACGACGAGTGTCAGGGCAGCCAGCCCAATCTGCATCAGAGTAAGCAACCAAAGCGCCAGGAGTAGCAGATGGGCGAAAATGAAGGCCAAAATGAAGGGTGCCCTTGACATATCGAAGAATACGCTTAACAGCAAGAAAATGATCCTCTGTTGGAGCATGGAGAAACTGGCTAACAGAATTGACAGCATGGGCGAGGTCGGGCCGTGTGATGGTCAAATACTGGAGGGCACCGACAAGAGACCTGTAGAGAGTGGGATCTGAAAAAGGTGTACCATCAGTAGATAGGTGCTGCGCAACAACCATGGGGGTGTGAACTGGATTGCTGTCAAGTAACTGGGCTCGAGTAAGAATATCCCGAGCATATTTGAGCTGACTGATGAAGAGACCATCTGCAGTTATGGAAGCTTCAAGACCAAGAAAGTAACTGAGGGGCCCCAAGTCCTTAATGGCAAACTCAGAATTGAGCTTGCAAGTGAAGCTAGTGATAAGAGCTGAGTTGTTTCCAGTAACAATAATATCATCAACATAAAGAAGCAAGTAGATTATGTCAGACCGGTTATGGAAAATAAAGAGAGAAGTGTCAGCACGACTGCAGTAAAAACCAAGTTGAACAAGAAATGAGCTGAAGCGTTGAAACCAGGCACGAGGTGCTTGTTTGAGACCATAGAGGGCTTTCTTCAACCGACAGACATGATTAGGAAAACGAGGATCAATGTACCCAGGGGGTTGCTCCATATAAACATTTTCAGTAAGAGTACCATTGAGAAATGCATTCTTGACATCAAGTTGACGAAGAGGCCATTTATTGGTGACAGCAATAGAAAGCACAACACGAACAGTGGTAGCCTTGATTACGGGGCTAAAGGTGTCAGTATAGTCAAGACCAGGAACTTGTGTATAGCCCTTGGCAACAAGGCGAGCTTTGAGACGCTCAATGGAACCATCAGATAGATATTTGGTCCGAAATACCCATTTGGAACCTACAATGTTTGTGTTGGCGGGTCGCGGGACCAAAATCCAAGTGTGGTTATTTTGTAAAGCACGAACTTCGTCATCCATAGCAGCAAGCCAAGCAGGGTTTTTAGCTGCAGATTTGAATCCTTTAGGCTCAGTAGATGCAAGCAGTGCAGAAAGAAGACCAGAGGAACCCAAAATACCAAGATTCGCCGGATGACGAGTTTTAAAAATACCAGCCTTAGCTCGTGTGAGCATAGGGTGAGAACCCAATGGGAAAGTAGGAGCGGGAGTGAGATCCGTGATGGGAGGATCGGCGGTAGATTCAACAGGAGACATGCTTGGGGCAGGGTGCGGCGAAGAAGGACCTGCAAGAGAGTCAGTACCCTGCAAAGACTCATCCACTGGGTCAGTACAAATAGCACATGGGGTAGATCCGGATGGAGCAATAGGGGGGGAATGGTGCACTGGAGGAGATGGAGGTGTGGGAGTATGCATCATGCTAGGTTCTAAAAAGTTGGAAAAATGGAGAGATGATATGGGTTGGGATTGAGATGTATCTAGCGAGGGGAAGTGATTTTCATCAAACTGGGCATGTCGAGTTATATATTGCCTAGAGGTGGTGGGATCAAGGCAACGAAAACCTTTGTAAGAGGGACTATAACCCAAAAAAATGCATGGAATGCTACGCGGGGAAAGTTTGTTAGGCATATAATCTCGCAAGTAAGGATAAACACGACAACCAAAGGGATGAAAATTTGTATAATTAGGAGAGGTACGATAGAGAAGCTCAAAAGGTGACTTACCTCCAAGAAGTGGTGTGGGCAATCGGTTGATGATGTAAGCTGCAGTGCTGAAGGCGTCCACCCAGAAGCGAGGAGAAAGGTGGGAGTGAAAAAGGAGGGCTAGGCCGGTCTCGGTAATATGACGATGTTTCCTTTCAGCACGTCCATTTTGTGCAGGTGTGTATGGACAAGAGAGTTGATGGTGGATACCAGAGGTGCGAAGGTGATCTTTGAAACGATGACTAGTGAATTCAGCACCTCCATCGCTTTGAAAAATTTTTATACGAGAAGAATGTTGATTTTCTACAAATGTTTGAAATTGGCGGAAAACATCATAAAAATCAGATTTTAATTTTAAAGGATATAGCCAAGTGAAGCGAGAAAAATCATCAATGAAAAGAACATAATATGTAAAACCTAAGGTGGATTTGACGGGGGAAGGACCCCATATATCACAATGAATTAAATCCAACACATTAGACGATCGTCGTTCATTACGTGGGTAAGGCAGACGATGATTTTTCGCAAGTTGGCAAGTACTACACAATTTTGGAGAAGGCAATAAAGATGTAAGAAAAATATGACCATTTTTATTTAGAAGAGAAATAACGGAATGATTCACATGTCCGAGGCGAGCATGCCATAAATCGTACGAGGCATGAAGAGATTTATTTTTAAGAACAGAAATAAAAGCTGAATGTCCACGCTCCAGCACATATAAGCCGCCATCTCTTTTACCGGTTGCCACCACCCTTCTCGTATGGCGATTCTGCACGGTGAAAAGATTATTAGTAAATGTAACAGATAATGGAAAATCAGATGTTAATTTACTAATGGACAATAGATTTTTGGTGAGATGAGGAACAACTAAAACATCAAGTAAATGAAGATTTGGATTCGGAGAAATAATACCCGTATGGGTTATGGGTAGAGAAGCACCATTTCCCACTACTACGCAATCCTTACCCGTGTAACTATTGGAGTGATCCAAATTAGATGGGTCAGTGGTCATGTGGGCCGAAGCCCCAGTATCCAAGTACCAATTTGGGGCTTTATTTGTAGAGACAGAGCAACAATCATGGAAGGCCTCAGCAAGGTGGGCAGAATCACGACCTGCGTACCGCTGGTCGCACCGATCGGCGTAGTGCCCTTCAGTGCGGCAAATCTGACAGCGAGGGGGGCGACGCCATGGACCAGAATGGCGCCCAGTGCCCCGATTTGAAAGGGATGGGCCATGGCTGCGTCCGCGTGGAGGGCGAGAGGAACTGCCTCTCTGGTTCGAACGGAAATGGCCGCGGTTGGTGGCTGTGAAAGCGGCTGGAGAAGAGCCCGAAGTCTCCAGCGATTTTTGAAAGAGCTCGAAGCTCTCTGCCTTGGAGATTAAATCTGCAAAACGGGGTAAAGGCGTGGCAGCGAACTGGGCAATGGAAAAAGGGGAAAAATCAGGGCCAAGACCTCGGAGGAACCAGTGTACTTTGTCGGTGTCATCGACTGGACAACCAATTGCGTGGAGCTGGTCACAAATTGCTTTGAAAGCACGGGCATACATGGTGACGGACTGGGCACCGCGCTTCATCATCTGAAGATCATCTTTGAGGCGAATTTCGCGAGCCTTGGAGCGGTGGCTGAAAGTGCTTTCCAAGGCAAGCCAGACTTCTAGAGATGTGGAGAGACCGACGACCGCAGCCATAGCTTCCTCGGTGAGGGAGGAGAGGAGAAGGCTGAGTAATCTTTTGTCAGTGGTTTTCCACGCCAGGTGTTTGGGATTAGGCGTCTGTGAAGCTTCTGGGTCAAACTGTGGGGGAGATTTAAGGGTTCCATCGACATAGCCTAGTAAATCTTGGCTTTCAAGAAGGGGAAGGAGTTGGCTTTTCCATAGGAGATAATTGGTAGAGGAAAGCTTGATGGTTACCATGTGAATTAGAGTATTGAAGGGGAGAAGGGTGGATTCGGCCATGTGGGAGGAAGAAGGGAGGGATCAAGAGAGGTTAATCTATATGTGGCTCTGATACCATGAAGAGGTTTGATGAAACTACCAC
>CAIGRR010110856.1:2216-22016 GCA_903798365.1 Fraxinus sp. 1973-6204 | reverse complement strand
AAAATTCCATTCATTGCTCATTTACGAACTTTTGAAGCATCAGCATATGTGGGAAATTCAGGACTTTGTGGACCTCCACTTACAAAACCGTGTCCAGGAGATGAAAGCTCTCTAGATCCAAAGTTCAACGGAGAAAGTCAAGAAGAAGAGGACGAACTCATCACTCTAGGATTTTACATTGCTATGGCACTTGGATTCATTGTTGGATTCTGGGGAGTATTTGGGACTTTACAGCTCAACAAGTCGTGCATGTCTGCATTTTTCGGATCAATGGAGTGGTTGTACGTAAAGATAGTAATCAATAAAAATCGTCTGCAAAATTATTTTGCAATTTTTTAAAATTTTCAGTATGTGAATATGCTTGTATTTTGATTGTGTACTATTGAACGAAGTGTGGCCTTTTTCATCCATTACAATAAAGCCGTTCGAGTTGCGATAATTTGCTTGTGTTTGGTGCGGATTAAAATTAGATTTTTAATATATTTTGATAAAAGTTAACGTGTGTGATTGAAAAGTTGTGGATATCATAAAAAGTTACCCTAATTGACTTAATCAAATCCCTTCATATCAGAATTCGTTTTTGAATCCATTTTCTTAGGTCGTTTCTATAGGTTAACTTTTAATTTACTTCTCTTAGAACTTTTAATTTATTAAAAATGNGTCGTTTCTATAGGTTAACTTTTAATTTACTTCTCTTAGAACTTTTAATTTATTAAAAATGTCCAAGTCCAACTGCTTTTTATTTCTCTCTAAAAAATTTTAAAACCTCTATTTAGGAAATATTTTGTGAATTAAAATCATTTCCACTACCCTGACAAAATTAAATTTTAATTTCTATCACGCATTCAAAACTATTAATTACTATCCCCATATTTTGTGATACCCACCAAATTTCCGCCTAAAAAATTCCTAAAAATCATTCGCAAGCCACTTAAAAATCATGTGTATAATAAATAATTCGTTTCAGAGATAATGAAAAAGAAATTTTCTAAAGAAATAAAATTCAATTCTATGCTTAAAATTCGGATCTAAATAATTCTATATTTCTTAGTTTTAAGACCCAATTTTAGTTAAGTTTTAAGTAAAACTGGATTGGACCGACTGATTCGAATCTAATGGGTCATTCTAATCCAGTTTGAACTAATTTTTTATGTGCTTGTCCAAAAAAATGCTCATTGCTAAACATGATCTTTTAAACAAAAATGTTTTACAAAATCTTTTAACAAACGAAAATGACCTACACATATAATGATGTCTATTGACCAAGACTCGTGAAATTTGAGCAAAAACGCGTTTGATTACCACACAAGTTTCTTGTGTAAGTTAATTTGGTTGTATATTAAAATTAATCAAATTGTGAAGTGTATTCTAACTTCATTAAAACATATATCCACTATCATCAACAATTATCGACCATAATTCACGACGCTAATGATCTAAATTACAAATCAATAGACGACTTAGACAAGCAATAAGTATTTTCTTTTCAACAATCAATTTGATCATTTAAAATTAATATTTCCACTATGACAAGTATTATATGTCCAATAGGTAAGTGCTTACACTTGAAACGGTTTAGTGATTGTTTTGTCCAATTCGACTTCTGTAGTTTTCAAGGGCTAAATTGCCCTAATAAGGACACAACATATTGGTTTGTTTTACGTAATTAGTTTCCAATTATGGAATATTAGATGCACTCAAATACTTTATTGAAAATGAATATCCATTTTATAATAGTTTGTCAAGATTTTATTGAGATAGTTCAATATGTCACAACAAATATAGATTTGAGTTCAAGTCATGCCGTTGGGAATGAGTATAATCTCTTCTACTTGATTTTGATGAGAACCAAACTAAACCAACTCGTAATGTTGCATTCTTTTGGGACCAAAAAATACCTTTTTATCATAATTTCGACTCGTTCAGATGAACTACTGCAATTGAGATGGATTCATTTTTGCTACAACACTAGTTACTCTAACTAATTGTCTACATTTTTTTCTTTTGATTTGTATAGTGTGTAAAGATATGGCTAAGGGCATATTAGTTAAAATAATGAGGGGGTCAAATCGTGTAATAATGATATTTTTGCCTTGGAAAAGTTCAAGATTAAACTGGATACCAATGAAAATTTTGGACATGAAATCAAGCCATTCCATGAAACCGATATGTCAATTGTTCTGTAAATATTCTACACTCCATTTGATGGAACCCAGAATCGAATTAGAGTGGATTGATTATCAATTCTGAGATTCATAGCCGTAAAACCAATTTGAATACATAAGTGCAGTTCTTAAAAAAAAGGTCAATCCTTAATTTTTATAATAAAAAAAGAAGAGGCCTTTTTTTTTTAATTGAGAAAGGGATTTAGTCCACAATAAAGTTGATATATTTCAGTATAATTAATTACCAAGTTTAGAGGTGCCTTGGAAAAATTGTAAAACCGCCGCCTCTTTTTTTTCTTGGAAGAAAAGGAAGCTGGAAAAGTGTGTCATTTCTCAATGACCACAACTTGTACAAAAAAGCCAAAACTCATATGGCATTTCGTGTAACCCAACAAATAATTCCATTAAAAACATGTTCTGGTGATCTGGAAAACAGCCTTGTTGACGTGGCAAAATAATTTGATTTGTTTTTTTGGGTTAAAAATCCAATTGATGTCTTGGCTTTGTATTGTGTTTTAATTTGATGGTCATTACAACTCGTTAATGTATATAATTGTGTGACTAAGAAAGTTGAAGTTAAGCGTTATTTATATTCCGCATCATCAGATGCATTAAGGTTGAATAGAAATACGTATGGAAAATAAAAAGTTGACCGATTTGAAACAATGAGACAATAATTGTATCTACTCAAATGTTATTTTCAAAAAAGATTATCGGGAGCTAGTTAAATTACTAGATGGTACATTAAACAAAAATAAATAGAATTTTTAATTTTCTTTTCCTGTAAGTTCTCTGTTCTCTGGTGTGCACTTTTTTGGGTAGATGGAAACGTGGTATGAAAGCTCATAAAATTTGCACATCTTTCTTTCCAAGTCATAAAGTAACAGCTTTTGTGCCATTGGCTTTCACATCGGACGATTTTCAAAGGAATTTTCCACATGCTACGTACAATAGGGGCTATGCATAGATCTCCACTCAACCAATGAAAAAGAAAATGCAAAAAGTTGAGGAATAGGGACTGGTCACTGGTAATATTATTGCTTTCTTGTGGGCCATTATCTACGACGAGATTATGTAATTGCATTTATGTTTGTTAGACCAATTGTGTTACATTTGGTGAACTAGGGTGCACAACATTAATCTTTCTTAAGTTGTATTTAAATATAAAAGCAAGGGAAAATAACATATTTGGTTTCAGCCTTCAAGAAACGAATGGGGTTTGAGGAAATAGGCATGGTCGGTTTGTGTTGATAGAATTCATACTAGGGATGGCAAAAAAGCTTGTCGGCTCGGACGGCTCGGGCTCGGTTACAATGAGCCGAGACTCGGGCCGAGCCTCATTTTTTTTTTGTCAGGTTCGGTTCGGGCCTAAAAAAGTTCGGCACAAAAAGCTCAAGCCAAACTCGAGTTTTTTTTATTTAATTTATAACATGTAAAAACTGTACAAATTTTAAATTTTTTAAGTAAAAAATGTAGATTTGACATAAAAATAAAATAAAACCCGAACCAGCTAGGTTCGGGCTCGGCTCGGCCCGCTAAGGCTCGGGCAGAGCCTCATTTTTTTTGGCCGGGCTCGGCTCGACTTGAGCTTTTTTTTCCCGGCTCGACTCGTTGCCACCACTAATTCATACATTTTTTTTTTCATTATGTTGTTCAAGTGCAGAGTATGCACTACTTGATCCAAAACAAGTACCATTAGGCTCTAAGATAATCGTACCAGAAAAAAGGATCGATCACTCTGAAGTCTGAACCTTGTCTAAATATGAAAATAATAATAAACATACAATGAATAGAGATATTCTTTTTAACATAAACTACTTTATAAAATGGAATTTCAAGACTTTAATACTTACCTATATATGAGGAGGTTGTAGATCAGAATTGATATATAAGAAATTTTCTCATTATTAGAAAGATCCTAAGCATAGACATAATATATACATTATAATACAGGATATCCTCGTTATATCGTGATTTTAGTATATTTGTCATTTTTTAAATGAAAGTAATATAGCCTGAGGCGACCACATATATTTGTGTGCATTTTTCTCTTCTTTCATTTCCTTCCTACGGTATGGCTTTTGATTACTTAGTGGACTTAGAGTTGGAAATTGTAAGTTGTAGAAGTTGTTAAAGGATATTAGCTATTCTAGTTTGGACATGATTAATTAATACCATGAATAAGATTTTAATTTTAATAATTATTCAATCTATTTTACTAAATATACCGTAAAAAAATTGGAAAATCTCAATAATAACAATAATAATATCTTAATTTTTGAAAAAAGAATAAAAAAAAAATGAATATGATGAATTCTTGGAGAAAGGGTAAAGATTATTTGGTTTGGTAGAGTTGTAAACAAAAGTCGTGTTGTGAGCCGCCTCCAAATTTCTGCGCAATGCTTTTAGCCTTTTAGGCCAAAGTGATAAAATAAGTAAACATGTGCAAAGTGGCCTTTTGGGAGCGTAAACGTTAAGTAATCTTATTATGTTTTCATTAATTAATAAAATTACACTTTTAGCATAACAACTTTTCATGCAATAGTTAGGTCAAATATTTTTGTGCCATATATTTTACAAAATTCTATGTAAGAGATGAAGTGACACTTTTTAATAAAAAACTATTCACGACTCTCAAATAATTCGAGGCCGAGGTGTAGCACTAACAAATTCAAAGTGGCAAAAGAGAACGAAAAATAGGAAGAATTCTTGTTTATCCGATGAATTTTAAGAATGTATGTATAAATGGGGTTGTTGGATCACCAACCCTATTGTCAAATTGAAATTTAAAAAATGTGTAATTAGTTACATAACTTTCTTGACTGCTTAATCGCTTATTAAATTTCATTTTTAATAGCACGTTTCATTGAATATGTACACACACACACATACATCTTTCATTAACATTTCATGTAGCCCATCAATTTTAATCAACTTTAGCAACATATAGAATTTGTTTGAGTTCCATTTTTTCCTTTTTTTTCCGTAGAATGCATATTGAAATAATAAATTGATGCATAATGTGTTGTTAAAAAATAAGAAAATATTTTGAACTTGGTGTAATGTTATTTTGAAAATAATGGAATAAAACGAGGCATAATAACAGCTTTTAGGGTGTGTTTCAGTCACATTATTTTGAAAGAATGTATTCTGGATAATAGATTGATAGAGAATGTGTGGTTGAAAAAGAAGAAAAAGTTATTGATTTGATGAAAAATATTATTTTATTGAAGAATATGTTATTAAAAATTAATAGAAAAATAAAAATAAAAATTTAATGTGTAAGATCATTTTATTGATAACTATAAGTCAAAAAGTCAATTAATTTCTCTTCTTTTTTATCAGTCCACCATTTTCTCTGCTGAGGCCTGCTCCTATATATAGTGCACTAGTGCCAATTTTTCTCCAGCACATTTGGAGTTACGCATCTTTCTCTCTCTATTTTCTCTTCCCGCTGTCGCTCTCCAAATCCTACTCTGCATCTTCATACAATATATAAACAAGATAAATATATTGTCAAATAGTAAACTGTGTAAATTATACGTACAGAAAAACACTTTTTTATTTTAATGCAAAAGGATTGTAGTAAAAAGCTTTAGATCTTGGTGAGAATCGGCGAGGAATTCGTTGCAAGATATACACATACATAGATAAATATATGTGTGTATGTGTGCGTGTGTATATCTGAACGTTTTTGTTGATTGTTGTGAGCACGTTAAAGGGATGGAACAAAAGCATATATTGTTGTCGGCATTGGGAGTAGGGGTAGGGGTGGGGGTGGGTCTCGGGTTAGTTTCGGGTCAGACCGTTAGCAAATGGACAGGTGGTGGTTTACCAAACGGTCGCCTCCCATAGTTGGCCGAGCAAATTAAACAGGAGCTTTTAAGATTGGTTGTTGATGGCAAAGATAGCGAGGTCAACTTTGATGACTTCCCTTATTTTCTTAGGTAAAACAAAATTCCTTTTTTGCAAATATTTTCTTCATTTTTTATTTTGATGATTTGTTTATTAGGAGGAAATTTTATTTTTGGAGAAATTATTTTTTGTTCAATTTGTAACTTATATAAGGTTTTCTATTTTTAAAGAAATTTTCTATGATATAGCTTGATGCTCATTATTTCAAAGAATCACAATTTATCTTTAATTTAGTTTTTTTTTTTTATATTGTTCGATTATCTTTTATGAAAAAATTCTGGAATTCAAAATCATTTTTATTGGTTTATATGGTATTTTTTTTAATCTCTGCAATTTATTATTTTTTTTATGATCCTACATCATCTTGATTTCTTGCTGAATCTCTTGTTACCATCCAGTTAGATTCTTGATATGTTAACCTGACTATTAGATTCGCATATACTTTTGACGTAATCATATTCCATATCTTGAATGGACTTGGTACAAATCAAAAGGAAAGTTTGATAATGTATTTGCGACTAAAGTTACCATTTTAGTCTTGCAGAAATGACATTTGATACCTCTTTGGTTTCTGATTTGGTGAAATTGCATCATGATGTTACATCCTAATTGTTCGATTTCCCTCCCTTTTGATGGATTTCACAGTGAGCGTACACAGGCGTTGTTAACCAGCGCGGCATATGTTCATCTAAAGCACTTAGATGTTTCTAAACACACTCGAAATCTCTCTCCTGCTAGTCGGGCTATATTGCTTTCAGGGCCTGCTGGTATGCTATTGGATATTGCATCTCCATATTTTTTTGAAACTAAACTTTGTGCAGTATCTTATTGCAAATTGTAATTTTTATTTTGTATATTTTCGTAGAATTTTATCAGCAAACTCTTGCAAAGGCTCTGGCACATCATTTTGAAGCAAAGTTGCTACTGTTGGACATAACTGACTTTTCACTTAAGGTGATAATGTTGGACGGAAATCTCCGTTTATGCTGATTCTTGCCACATTTTATACTAATATATTTTCTTGTTTACTTATATGGGTAAATCATATATAGATGCAAAGCAAGTATGTCTGTGCCAAAACAGAAACTGTAAGTTCTTTCATCTACTCAGAAGAATGATCCGTTTCACTTCATTGTTCATGAATGCTATGGAGGTATTTAGGCATAAATGTTGTAGCTATCTCGGGAATTAGATTACTGGATGACTATAACATTATATTCCTTTCCATGAGAATGAAATTAACCTACTTGATTAAAGTGAAAAGTACACTGATTCTGCTTGTTTTTCTGTCAGTCTTTCCAGAGGTCTATCTCAGAAGCGACGTTGGAAAGGATGTCCAGTTTGATTGGTTCCTTCTCTATTCTTCCACCAAAAGACAGTAATGCAGGTTTATTTGAATGGCATATTCCAATGATTTCTATCTGCCTCTTTGTTATTACTTAAGGTTGTTTTCTTTTCACACTGCTGTTGGAAGACCTTTATCGTTTCTACATCTACGTGTAGAGAACTAGTAAAATAGTATAAATAAGTAATCTAAATTGCAAGCCATCTTTGCAACTTGGCAAGCAGTAATTTAAATGCAACAACCAGATTAGACACTGTGTATCTAGGATTTGATGGTAAACTAAAAGTTATTTTGGAAAGTGTTTACGAACAGTTTAATTTATAAGTAAATAGAGTGGTGGATAAGTGAGTAGGACTTGTGGGTTCCACTGTATGGATAAAAGTGATTGTACTGTTTATAAACATTATCCAATCATAGGCTAATAATTGGGATATAATTTTTCAAAACAACGCAAAGTACTAGTTGAGTTATTCAATATTCCATGTATTTACAGTTTTATATTTTTTTAATTTCTCTTGATAACTGACCAAGTGTGTCATATTTGGTATTATTATGAAGGTGCATTGTCAAGGAAAAGCAGTGAATTGAGTTGTAAAGCAAGGTATTCTAGCTGTGAATAATGGTCACAACACTAAAGTGTCAATCTAGGTCAAATACATGTATAATCTTAATTTTTGAGCGTTACAGGAGTCAGTAATTCTCTAAAGCATCGAAGAAATGCCTCTGTCTCTTCAGATATAAGTAGTAGTAGCTCGCAGTCCTCTTCTTTGAACAATTCAGGTTTGTGTCAATATTCTCAGCAACCTGGATTTGTTGTACTCTGCTATTTGTGTATATGCATACTACACCAATAGAAGCTTAAATAGTCCGCAAATATTTATTCAATGTTTTGACATTTTGCTTAATTTCCTGATACAGTAATATATCTGCTTTTGTCAAAGCATTCCATCCAATTATCATTAACATATTGTTTATCTTGATAAACTTTGTTTCGGTTTCATCAGCTCTTTCCAGGTGCATCAGCAGCTGGTCATTTGATGAAAAAGTTTTCTTGCAGTCACTTTATAAGGTAATTTCATTACGGATTGATCACTCATCTCCAATCCATATATGCTATTCTTTCACGGATCTTTTTTTTTTTTTTTGCTGCTCCTTGTATTCTTGGGCATCTAATCTGAAACCATTTGTACATCTTGTGTGGTCTTGCGGAATCTTTTAATTTATCTGCTGCTACAAGATAATTATGCACGGCAACTTTAATTTTATATTTAACTTGGAAAAGGTCATTTGCAGGTGTTGGTTGCAGTCTCAGAAACCAGTTGCATCATTCTCTACATCAGGGACGTTGAGAGACTTTTTCTTCAATCCTCGAGACTATACAAATTGTTCGATGGAATGTTAAAGAAATTATCAGGATCGGTATTGGTCCTTGGTTCTCGGACGTTGGACTTTGATGATCATTATGCTGAAATAGATGAGAGACTTGGTCTTTTGTTTCCTTACAACATTGAGATTAGACAGCCTGAAGATGAGACTGATCTCATCAGCTGGAAAGCCCAACTGGATGAGGATATGAAGAAGATTCATCTTCAGGATAACAAAAATCATATTGCTGAGGTACTTGCGGCAAATGATCTCGAGTGTGATGATTTAGAATCAATCTGTCATGTGGACACAATGGTTCTCAGCAACTGTATAGAGGAAATTGTGGTTTCAGCTATATCATATCATTTGATGAATAACAAAGATCTGGTGTATCGTAATGGAAAGCTCGTTATATCATCCAACAGGTAGGTGTCAAATGATTTATTTTTTCAATGTTTAGGTTTTTATTTTATGTTTCTGTTTTTCGTTCCTGCTTTGTAAACGGCTATGCCTTCACTATGCTGGGACAGTTTGTCGCATGGATTAAGTATATTTCAAGAGGGAAAAATTGGTGGAAAAGATGCCCTGAAACTGGAGGCTAATGTTGGATCTTCCAAGGTTTGTCTTCTACTGCCTCAGTTCCTCTTTGCAACAAGTTGGCAAGCGTTTTCAGTAGTTCATTGTACTTTGCTATGCTTCTTTAGGATATACAAGGGGAACACAATGTGGGACTAAAACCTGATTCAAAGTCTGAAAACCCAACAACTGAGAGCAAAACTGAGGCGGAAAAATCAATTTCAGCAAAGAAGGATGGAGAAAATTCATCAGTGTCAAAAGCCCCAGTAAGTCTAATTTTTCTGATATCTTGAGCCACATTATTTTGAAAGAATGTATTCTGGAATAGTAGATTGATGGATAATCCGTGATTGAAAAAGAAGGAAAAGTTATTGATGTGATGTAAAATATTATTTTAGTGAAGAATGTGTGGTTGAAAATGAGCAGAAGAATGAGAATATTAATGTGGCTCAAACAGGGCCTAATGGTAAAGAAAGAGAATGGAAACTATAGATCAAAACCTATAGGTCCATTTTTTTGTTGAATTGTTCTTAACTTCTCTCCTTTTCGATTCTTACCTTTCTCCTTTTAGAGTTCTCTCTCTCTTTTTTTTTTTTTTCCCTTTTTAGAGAGGTAAAACGAAATCCTTTTAGAGTTCTCTTGATATATCAATTAAGAAACTATTCTTTCACTGGAATTTTTCTTCAACTCTAGCAACTGATTTCAGTGTATGATATGAAAGAAAATCCTTGAACTTCTATTTCTTCAAAAATAATGTTGGTTTCATTTTTTTGTAGTCATCTTTTGTCATGGCACATAAATGCCAATTTCGAATACCTTAGTCTCACATCTAAAAATACTATAGCTCGATCAGCAGTTTTGATAAACTCATTTACAGTTTTCCATGTTCTTTCAACATGTACTATCTATTCTCATTCCTTCAATTTGTCATAATTTGTCATGCTAAATCCCAGGAAGTTCCTCCTGACAATGAATTTGAAAAGCGCATGAGGTCAGAGGTTATTCCTGCAAATGAGATTGGAGTTACATTTGCTGATGTTGGTTCCATGGATGATATTAAAGAATCACTTCAGGAGCTGGTCATGCTTCCTCTTAGAAGACCAGACCTCTTCAATGGCGGGCTTCTTAAGCCATGCAAAGGCATATTACTCTTTGGTCCTCCAGGTACTGGAAAAACAATGCTTGCAAAGGCCATTGCCAACGAGGCTGGAGCAAGCTTTATAAATGTCTCAATGTCAACAATTACTTCAAAATGGTTTGGGGAAGATGAAAAGAATGTCCGAGCTCTTTTCACCCTTGCGGCAAAGGTTGCTCCTACTATCATTTTTGTGGACGAGGTTGATAGCATGCTAGGACAGCGGACAAGAGCAGGAGAGCATGAGGCAATGCGGAAAATTAAGAACGAGTTCATGACACGTTGGGATGGGCTATTGACGAAACCTGGGGAGCGCATTCTTGTTCTTGCGGCAACAAATAGGCCTTTTGACCTTGACGAAGCAATCATTAGGCGGTTTGAACGCAGGTATATTCATAGTTGTATCTTAACTCCAGTCAGAAAATGCAGTCCTTGGTTGTGTCACGTCCTGAATTTCCTTGAGTTTCACCCTAATAATCTTCAGATTGTACGTCATTGTGAAGTCTGACTAAAAATTCTCGAAGCAAACTTGCTGAGGGAATTGAGCAAATTTGTTTCATGCTCATGCATTATACTTATCTTACCGAGTTTGTTTTACTGGCAAACAGAGTTATGGTCGGTCTACCTTCTGCAGAGAGCAGAGAAATGATCTTGAGAACTCTTCTGTCTAAAGAAAAAATCGAAGGCTTAGATTTCAAGGAGATTGCAACCATGACTGAAGGATATACTGGAAGCGATCTCAAGGTTTGTGTTTTTACACGAGTTTCTTAAGTTTTTCATCTGGCATTGACTCTTGTCACTAAATATTGGATTGCAGAATTTGTGTGTAACAGCGGCTTATCGACCAGTTAGAGAGCTGATACAACAAGAAAGACAGAAGGATATGGTAAATTTTATATTATATCTGTCAAACATTTTTTTATTGATCTCCTGTAGATGTCTGGATATCTGTTTCTAAGTATTTCGTCTCATAGGAAAAGAAGCAGAAAGATGAACGAGGGAAAAGTTCCCAAGATGATACAGCTTCAAAAGAAGAAACTAAAGAGGAAAGGGTAATTAATCTTAGGCCCTTGAACATGGAAGACATGAGGCAGGCAAAGAATCAGGTAAGATGACTCGGTTTAATTTTTGGGCCCCAGATGATCCTTAATGTTGGAATACTCACCATTGCTGGTTTCTATCTGCCTCTAAACAACCTCTCTACCAAAGCATCACGTTTGACTTGTAGTCCTCTTCTTGAATTTTTTACTTAATGTTAAGAGCTTGTTTTGTGCAAGTGCTGGACGTTATTTTAGCTTCTTTTTCTTTCTTAATGCTGCCAAGTTCACCTTACCAGACATGCCATAACTATCACAATGATGTGGATGCGTTCATGCTTAAAATACATTTACCTGGGAAAGGTCTGCCAGCCAATTGAGAAGGTTTTAGCAATATTATATTCTTGGTCGAGTTAGAGCATGTAATGGCCCATTACTAACCTGAGACTGGATTAAAAAAATTGAAATTCAAGATCCGGAGAGCACGGTGTCTCTTATACAGGCACCAGAAATTTACATCACAAAATTCTTAAAAGGATATCTCTTGGATCTGCAGGTTTCTGCCAGTTTTGCTTCTGAGGGATCTGTAATGAATGAATTAGAGCAATGGAACAATCTGTATGGAGAAGGAGGTTCAAGAAAGAAAAAGCAGTTGTCTTACTTCCTTTAGAGACTGTCATCAGCACCATTCTTGGGAGAATCTATGCCAAAGCTGGGGAGAGAAACCCATCCACCATTTTGGGACAGTATCACCAGATGCCCCCCTCCATAACTTGCCGTTGATTGCATTTGTGGTTACATGCTTGAATGATTACAAGATTTCAGATTATTATTTGGACATCCTACATACTCAGTCTGTAGATTGTTAATATTCCATATCTTTTGTTTCATTGGAATCAAAGAACAATTGAAATGCGTTTATTTAACAGTGTGTTTCCAATCTATATTCATTATTAAAGCCCCACTTTGTGAAATTTTAGTACCAGTCGTAGTTTAATCATTCATTGCTCCAGTTCGATGATCCAATATTTCCTTTCCCAATTTATATGGATTGGGGTAAGCCCACCTCGCAAGCCAATTCCAGCCCATTTCGTTGCCCCGCAATTAACGCCTGTGAGGTGCCTTGCCTAGAACGCTCTCTCGTACAATGTAGACAATGTTAATGGAGAGCCGACTTATTGATGCTTGTGGCTAGTTACAATCTTAACTTCTATTAACGTCAAAAAGAAATTTCACATGGAAAAAGTTAGTAAACTGCGTATAGTTCTACTTTCGAAATGGAGACCTCCATCAACAGGTCACATGTTTCCCCTCCAGATTCCCATTCTGTCCAGATTACTACAATAAGCCTGAATGGAGAAAATTTTCTTCGCTGGTCCCAGTCAGTGCGTATGTACATTCGTGGAAGAGGCAAAATTGGCTACCTGACGGGAGAGAAGGGCCTGCCCTGAAGGATCCCACTCATCCCGCTTGGGATGCCGAGAACTCTATGGTGATGACTTGGTTGGTCAATTCTATGAATGAAGATATCAGCTCCACCTACATGTGCTATGGCAGTGCTAAGGAGCTTTGGGACAACATCAACCAAATGTATTCAGACCTGGGAAATCAGTCCCAAGTGTATGAATTGACACTGAAACTTGGAGAAATCCGCCAAGGTGAGGACAGCGTCACGAAGTACTTTAATTCTCTGAAACGCCTATGGCAAGATATAGACTTATTCACTGGTTATGAGTGGAATCCTCGTAGGATTGTAAAGACTATAATAAGACAGTGGAGGATAGCCGTATTTTTAAATTTCGTATTGGACATAACATTGGGTTTGATGAGGTTAGGGGAAGCATAATTGGCAAACTACCTCTACCATCAATCGGGGAAGTTTTCTCTGAAGTTCGTCGTGAGGAGAGTTGCTGACTTGTCATGCTCAGTAAGAAAACAATTGTCAGTACCATTGAAAGTTCTGCCCTTGCTGCTGGTCGAACCAATCTGAGAAGATTGAAGAGAAGCCGTGTCTGTGGTGTGATCATTGCAACAAACCAGGCATACCCATGACACGCTGGAAGATCCATAGCAAACCAGCAAATTGGAAAGGAAAACATGAAGGCAGGTTCAATCACCCACCATTGACGGCCTCTAGCCGCTCACCATGGACGGCCTCTAACCGCATCCACTGCACATGAAGCTGAAGTTGTTCTCTTTAGGAAAGAACAGATGAATCATATTCTTAAACTGCTGAAATCTAACTCCGAATTGTCGGGTACTCCTAATGCTTCTCTTGCTCAAATAGGTAGTCAATCAAATTCCCTGTCCTGCATTTCACATTTTGCTCCTTGGATTATTGATTTAGGAGCTTCTGATCACAAGACAAGTTTTTCTCATTTGTTTCATATTTATATTCCTTGTTCTGGTCATGATAAAATCCGTACAACAGATGGTTCCTTTTCTCCCATTGCTGCCAAAGGTTTGATAAATTTATCTAAAACCTTATCGCTTAAATCTATTCTCCATGTACCGAAACTCATATAATCTCCTATCAGTCAGTAAATTAACTAGAGATTCTAATTTTCGTGTCACCTTCTTTGAATTTCATTGTGTTTCAGGACTAGAGCTCGGGGAACACGATTGAGAATGTTAAAATGATAGATGGTCTCTGTTGACCTCAAAAAATGTACCGCTGATGTGGCCAACAGATATCAAAATTTCTCACGTCCACGCATGTTGAATCTCAGTTCAAATTGAGCCAATTGTTAGTTGAATGGGTTAGGTGTTAGGGAACTTGTTATGTGAGCTTCTATTTAAAAAAAAGGTCGGTTTTACATGAGAAATGTGGATGATATAAATGGTAGGAAGAGAGGATTCAAGAGTAAACTTGCATTAGCCTTCAATGGCACTAAATTTGAGTTTTTATACTTGAGTAAGGCAAATGAGACCCATTGGATGATGGGGCACGTGACCTTACCGGATCAATTGGTCCTTGTTACCAGCATCAATCAATCAATCAAGACACTGAATGCTAAGATCCTTCCCATATCTTCTTGTTAATTCCTAGCCTAGGCAAGTGGGATTTGACTGTGTAGGTGTGTAGGGGCGGCGTTGGCAGTGAAACGTCTTGTCAATCATTTCACTGTAAGAGTTGGTGGGAATTTTGCCATTCGCCTCGTCGGGACTGACTCGTACTAAGGCCTCTACTCAAAGGGGATCGGCCCGTCTTCGTCCTATTGGAAGGGGGTCGCCCCTACACGTAACAAGGTCGCCTACGTTGCCCCGCGAGGTGTGGGCCCTCTCCGTCCACCAAATGGTCAGATTAGACATGATTATTTATATGAATAGCCGTCTCTATTATTTAGAAGATGAAGATTCCAAGAATAAAAAAGCTCAAGGCCTAAGTGGTATCAGTTAAATCCCTGTTAAGGATCAAATAGTGCTGTTGCACTATAGGCTTGGGCATCCTAGTTTTCCCTATCTTAAAAATTTGTTTCCTACGATATTTTGTAGTGTGGATTGTTCTAAATTTCATTGTGAAAGTTGCATGTTATCAAAAAGTCATAAAACAATTTATCCTTCAGAACTGTATCAAGCTTCAAGACCATTTTAATTGGTTCATAGTTATGGATGTTTCTTTCCTTGAACATCAACCTTATTTTGAAAAAAAAAAAAAAAAAATCCTTCAGGTGAAGAAACAAAGTGGAAAGGAAAATTTTTGGAAATTATTCCCACTTCTTTACCTAAAATCGTGGATTTTGAAACTCTTGAAACTTGTTTTCCCAAATTTACACTACCTGAATTGGATCTCAATATTTCTGATGAAAGGGATATAAGTATTCCTAATACTACTTTGCCAGGCATTGTTGAGTCTTCGACAGGGGGGAGAAATACTACAGACTATTCCTAAGGGACGTAACTCTAAGCTTATGGTTTATTCTAGGAAAAAGAATCATCAAAAGAGTAGAGAATCTCCTATCCCCTCGGTGCAAACTCAAAAAGATGCCCCAGGTAATAAATCTATGAGCACTTCAGACACTACAAACTCTTCCCTACCTAATAGCACTTCTATTTTCCCACTAATGTTTCTGTTCCTCGTGAATCTCTTACACAAGAACCTTGTGATCTTTTCATTCCTATAGCCATTAGAAAGGGTACTCGTTCTTGTACTAATCAGCCAATGTCCAAATACATGTCTTAAGCAAAACTCTCTCAAAGTCATAAAGCATTTATATCCAAAATCTCTTAACTTGTTTGTTACAAGAAACATTCAGGAAGCACTTGATAATCCGGGCTGGAAATCAGCCGTGATGGAAGATATGAATGCTCTAAAGAAAAGTGGGACATGGAAGATTGTGAATTCATCTAGAGACCAAAAAATAGTTGGGTGCAAATGGGTGTTTACAGTAAAATGCAAAGCTAATGGAAGTACAGAAAGATACAAAGCGAGACTTGTGGCTAAGGGATTTACTCAAACATATGGTATTGATTACCAAGAGATATTTGCCCTAGTAGCCAACATTAACTTTATTTGTGTGTTATTCTCTCTTGCAGTTAATTCTAACTAGCCATCATACCAGTTAGACGTGAAGAATGCATTTCTTAATGCCAGAATTTGAAAAGGTTCGTGGTCAAGACAAAGTCTACAAACTAAAAAAGTCTCTATATGGCCTCAAACAGTCTCCAAAAGCGGGGTTTGAGGCCATACCATGTTTTACAAACATTCAGCCAAGGGAAAATAACAATCCTAATTGTGTATGTGGATGACATGATTTTGACAAGTGATGACATAGAAGAACTGGCAAGGTTGAAGAAAAAACTGGCAGAAGACTGAGAAATTAAAGACCTGGGGACTTTGAAATACTTTCTTGGCATGGAATTTACAAGATAGAAAGAAGGGATCTTCGTAAACCAAAGGAAGTACATTCTTGATTTATTTAGTGAAACAGGACCTTTGGGGTGTAAAGCCATCGAGACTCCAATTGAAGCCAACCTGAAACTCAATCTTGCTAAACCTGAAGATGTGATCGAAAGGGAGAAGTATCAGCAATTGGTAGGGAGATTAATCTACCTATCTCACACTCGCCCTGACACAGCATTCTCCATAAGCATGGTAAGCTAGTTCATGCATTCACCAAGACAAGAACACTTTGATGCAGCCTACAGAATATTGAGATATCTAAAGTTCACCTGGAAGAGGTTTGATGTTTAGAAAACGTTATAATCTAGAGGTTGAAGTCTACACATATGTTGATTGGGCAGGAAGCACTATTGACAAACGATCAACTTTAGGATATTGCATTTTTGTTGGAGGAAATCTAGTCACATGGCAAAGTAAAAAACAAAACGTTGTAGCACGAAGCACCGCTGAGGCAGAGTTCAGATCCCTTGCACATGGAATTTGTGAGGTGATGTGGATCTCGGTTGCTGGTAGACTTGAGGATTTCGGTTGCAATTCCCATAAAATTTTACTGTGACAACAAGGCTACTATTTCGATTGCTGATTACCCAATTCTACATGATAGAACGAAGCACATATAAGTTGACAAACACTTCATCAAAGCGAAACTTAAGAGTGGCCTAATTTGTGTTCCATATTTACCAACTACTCAACAAACAGCTGACTCCTAGTAAGCAAGCTAGAAATAGAAGACATCTATAAGCCAGCTTGAAGGGGAGTGTTGGAAAGGAGAATATTCAGTATTAATCATACCAAATATTAAGGTGATAGGAGTGTAAATATAGGAGATTAAGTCAAAGGTAGAATCAAGAAAATTAGTTAGGATGATTTGATTTTATAGGGTTGTTAGTTTTCTAGAATAGCTCTCTTGTATTTCTATTTAAGTGTACATTGTAAACTTACAAAATTAATGCAATACAATACTTTTCTTTCTCATATTAGTTTATAATACCTCTTCTTTTTTTACACTAAATCAGTATGTATGATGCTAGGCAACCGATAAATTCACAACAAAGATAGCTACTAATTCATCAGCAGTACAGAAATTTCAGAAAATATAAAATGGAAACCACCTCAAGAATTATCATATCATTTTAAATTATGAACCCAAACGTTAAAGCAAATCAGTTAACATGGGGTCCATTCGATAAACTGAGTCAAAAATACAAAACTGAAAATTAGAGCTACCCTCGAGTTAATGAAAACCTAGTATTCCCACCTCGGTCTCTCTACACCAGCTTCTTGTCTTTCAGGGGGGCTTTGGGAATTTTACTCAGAACCTTGACATTGAACACGGCATATTGTTTCTTGAACTCTGTCTCCGCTTTTTCAGCAAAAGCATCAACCTGATCCTCATATTTCTCGTAAAGTACAGGCACGGTGTGAAGCAAGACAAGACCTGTTTTTCAACAGGCAAAAATAGAATCAGAACAAGCCAATGACAGTGCACATTATGCCAGAATAAGTTATTGAGGATTATGATTGTGACATACGAGCTTTTACATGATAAACATAAAGTTTAAAAGCTACTTACATATGTAGAGCAAGGTTAGGGAGTTGCAACGACTGCCCAAAACTGAAAGTACCCAAAGACCAGCAACCACCTGAAATGCAGAATGCGATATCCTTATGATCCCAGAATGAGTTGCAAAATTAGCAAATTTTAAACTTAAAAAGTCTTTTATCAGTAGATTACTAATCCACCAAACTTGTACATCAATGAAAGCAAAGATTTACATACAGTGAGGAACTTCTTCAGATCTCTGCCATGTACAATATCTCGGAGGATTGCAAGAGCTCTGTTGAGTTCAATCCTAAGAGCAGAAGCTACACCCAGGACAATATCCTCAGGAATTATGATTTCCGGGATTTTAGGTGGAGCCCTAATACATAGAACAGCAAGATCAGATTCAAATAAAAAAATTATAATATAAAAAGTGTTGCCAGGCTCATAAAAAGGCATACTTCTTGATGAAGGTGGAAATATTTGACCACAAGAAAAGGATGGCCAGAGCAAGGATTAGAATATGGGCTACTAGTGTGAGTAGGTGGTATTCAAGCAACTCAAAAAGCACCCAAATGGCCGTAGCAACACCTAGCACACCAGCAGAACTTTTCTTGTCTCTCCACAGGAAAATGTCAGCAGCTGCCAGGAAAAATAATTATAAGACAAAGATACATCTGGAGATACAAGTATATCGATGCATGAGAAAAAGATCAAGCTACAACTCTCCTATGTTCTAGAGAATAGAAATATTTTGAAATACTTGATCATCTCGGATCATGTACTTCCTACCAATTCTTTCGTAAAGTGTGATACCTCGTTCTGCCAACTGTATTACACATCTAATTTACCATTTATTTTTCATTTCCTGGCAAGCAAAGTAATGATTTATACATCCCAGAGGAAAGGTAAGAAATCCAGAAGAGAAACAACATACAGAAACTCTTGACCATTTGAAGTTATTAAATCTATTATGTACACTATTAAAATCATGCAATGTACAACTGTCTACCAAGAAAATCAAAATGATAAGTCCTAATAAAAACATTTACTTACCTGTAGTATCCATATATTATTATAGAAAGAAAAATTAAGTATTATACATTTTTCATTCGTTAAATAAACTACCCGTACTGCAATTTCATATTTAATGCATAGAAAAGGAACAAATTGTAATAGATAGATCCCGATACACTTCATCAAACTAATGGCTAATACTAAAAATGCATAATCATAAATACATTTAAGACAAATATATTGAAACTACATCAATGCATATCTATTCAATTAAATTTCCATTATCCAAGCACGAAAACACAATGGAATGTACAGGGGATGTGCATTGTTTCCACTGTCTAGCTTAAACCCTAATCAAATTTAATTAAATTTGTCTTCGCATACATCAACAAGCATTGTTATGCTATAGAACATAATCCCTAATTAAATAAAATAATTTGTGTTTGAATATATCTACGTCGAATTATATTTTAGTTCGAGCGCTCACGTTTTCCACCACCTAGAACCTTGTGCACGGGCATTTCACGGCCGAAAAGTCGGTAGATCTTGGCCTTGACGGCGTCGGCAGTCGACTTGACCCCTTTTTCATCTTCAGAATCTGATGACGACGAATCGTGGCCGTGAAGCTTTTCCGTTATCTTCTCAATCACGGATTCCGTTTCATGATGCTGCTCGTGCTCGCCGGTGTGATCCGCCATTGCTACTTTTAATCCCGATCTTACTCACCGCCGATCGGAAATATTTTGCTTTTATTTGAGAATAACTTATTTTTCGCTTTTTGTTTGTGGAAGAGGGAAAA
>CAIGRR010110851.1:0-10311 GCA_903798365.1 Fraxinus sp. 1973-6204 | reverse complement strand
CGCACATGCTTATTACTAGTAATATAGTAAAAATAAATTAAATCGCAGCATTAATTTGCAAAGTGGGACCCTTATTTGCAGCTTAGTAGCTCTTCTATGGATGGTTTTTGTTCATGTCACCGTGAAAAGTCATGGACAATGCACATGAATCACAAAGTTTGGTAGGGATGGCAAAAAAAAGTTCGTTGGCTTGAGCTCGGCTCAAAAAAAGCTCGAGCTGAGCACAGCTTGGGCTCGGGCCGAGCCTCATTTTTTTTTTGGCTGGGCTTTGCTCGGCTCGACTCAGACCCAAAAAAGCTCGAGTCGAGTCCGAGTTTTTTTATTTAATTTATAGTACGTATAAATCGTGCAAATTTTAAATTCTTCAAGTAAACAATATAGATTTGACATTAAAAAAATAAAAAAAATCGAGCCGCTGTTGACATGGCTAAAGTTTGGTGGAGATTAGCCCTTGTTTGATATCCATTTTTTTTCTCATTCTCTTTCTTATTTTTTTTTCTTTTTTCATTTCAACCACACATTCTCCAAATAAAATAATATTAGACACAAATCTAAAATTTTTCATCATTTTTCCAACACACATGATCTCTCATCAATCATTATTTCAAAAATTCTATTCTCATTTTAATGAGATTCAACGCACTGTTCAGCCCGTGAAGCAAATAATAAATCCCTACTCCCTATGAACTAGCAACACTGATAGAAAGTTGAAGTCATTCTGTTATTGCTCGTTTCTGTGGAGACAAACTGCTAAGATTACTAATTCCCGATCTCCGTTTTGCCAGCTATCTAACTGGAAACTTACTAACTGGTCCAGTACCTACTTGGATGCAGAATGGAGGAACTCAAATGTAAGTCTTTTTTTTTTTTTTTAAAGATTTTTCTCACCAATAATGTCAAACTATAAAATATTGGTTTAATATGGTTCATGAATATATAATTTTAGAAAAAATGTAGAATGTACAAAAGTGTTCATGTTAGAAGTTTAACAGAAGAGTCACATGGATGTGGGTCCCACCCGATTTAAATATTATTAAAAAAAGTGTGCCCCACAAGTTTGTGTCTTTCCTGTATTTTTTCGCTCGTGTACCTGCAGCTCAATTCATAATTTTATGTTCTCATGATCGCCAACATATAATTCATAATGCTCATTTGCGCTTTCTTTTGTTTTGTCTTTGACATCGTTAATTTGCTTTATGTCTTTTCAAATTTATTCCAACACTGATTAAGTCATAGCTCATGTATGGGCTAAGAGTTTTATCTTTTTCTATTAAATCATGGTAAAGGCAGAGACAGTACCTATCAGAAAAGACCAAACCAAGTTACAAGTATACTACTGCCTTCTTGATTGTATCATCTCATAAATGAAAGAGAAACTTACGTAAGACAGCATACTTGACCATCTCTGTGATTTGTATTTAGCGATCTATCCTACAACAACCTCACGTCTGAAAGCACAGTCCCAGATTGTCAACAGCAAACACTGTAAGATCAGTTCCAATATCTTGAAATAATATTGAATATTTCCTTCGAACTTCCACGTTTTAGTAACACTCCACCAATAATTTTTTAGGAATTTGTTTGCAAGCTCAAAGGGCAACACAACGTGAGTTCCTTTTGATTCTTTAATGTTGTGTTCCCAATGATTTCCCAGTTTTCCCTTCTTATATATAGCATGTTCGTATGTGATTTGTGCTAACTAGTTCTAAGCATCACATTGTTTTTCCAGTGGTATTTTCTCTTGCTTAAGAAGCATCGACTGCAATCAAAGTAAGTTAATCCTCATTTTTGTTGTTCAAGGATTGTTTGTTTTGTCATTTCATCACATGATTTANCATGTTCGTATGTGATTTGTGCTAACTAGTTCTAAGCATCACATTGTTTTTCCAGTGGTATTTTCTCTTGCTTAAGAAGCATCGACTGCAATCAAAGTAAGTTAATCCTCATTTTTGTTGTTCAAGGATTGTTTGTTTTGTCATTTCATCACATGATTTATTTGGCTGGGTGACTTTATTTAAATTGTTGTTGGAATCAAACTTAACTTTTAACAGCAATTAAAAAATGTAAAATGATTTAGGATAAACCAACCTGACAATAATGCATAGCTATCTAGTGAATTTCGTGGGTATTATAGTTCTTTGCCTTTTTGTTGGTTCATCTTGTCAGAACTCTGACTTAAGTAACACAAAGGCATTTTATTCTGAGACCGGATTTTGGATTTTGTGGTGATGCTTCTTGACTTCTATATTTAAAATATCACGCAAGCAAAAACTTATTATTTCTCCTGCATTTGTATCCAGCCTACACTTCTCCTCTTTTTCCGTATTTTTTAAAACTGTAAGAATCATTTAAATGGATTGTGTATCAGCGTATTACTCCCTTCATATAAATTGTGGTGGAGAAGAAGTAAAAGACAATTATAAAGGTACTCAATATGATGGAGATAAAGCTAGGGGAGGGGCATCTAATTTCTTCCAAAGTGGGGCAAACTGGGGATTTAGCAGCACGGGTCATTACCTGGATAATAGAACTGTTGGCTACTTAAGGACGAACACCTCCAGCATCTCTGGGAAAAATCCCCAACTGTACATGGATGCACGGGTTTCCCCTCTGTCATTATCTTATTATGGGTTCTGTCTCGAAAATGGAAACTACACAATAGACCTTCACTTTGCAGAGATCGTGTTTACTGAAGGCAGAACATACAGCAGCCTTGGAAGGCGCATATTTGATGTTTACATTCAGGTGCTTACATACTTACCACAATTCTTACAGATAATAGAAATTTTCCCTGATAGATGGGAATCCGTTTGATTTGCATTTCATTTGTGGTATATTATTGATCATCAAAAGGTTCAGTAGCATTTGGGTTAAATTATTTCAGGGACAGCGGGTGCTCAAGGATTTCAATATCGAAGATGAAGCTGGTGGAGTTAATAGAGGAATCATAAAAAACTTCTATGCAACTGTCACTGATAATGATTTGGATATCCGCTTCTACTGGGCAGGAAGAGGGACAACTGGTATCCCATATTTTGGAGAATATGGTCCACTTATATCAGCTATTTCTGTCAATCCTGGTAAGCTATGAATTCTTTAAACAATCTCATAGCTCGAGTAACATGAAAACAATAATTTGTTGTTCCTATTATATCAGTATTCTAGGGTCTACAATCGTAAAAAGGTGGTCAACTCTTTTGTTGCTTGCCTAATACGTGCCTAGGTGCAAGATTTTTTGTATACTTTTTTTTAGTTTAAAATTTAAAATTTAAACCTTAAGTCTTTTGTCTGAAAAGAAGACTATTAAATCCTAACTATTCAAAAGAAAAAAAGTTTGAACATCTTGTAATAGAACCCCCCTCTACAATAACTCCAATGTGAAGTCTATCCTTAACATAAGAAATTGAAGCAAGAGTGAAAATATCCTTAATGATTTGTATCAGATGACACAGAAGACAAGTTAATGAAGAATACGATATTAAATTGGAATCCGATAAAGAGTTAAATCAGATTTAAACTATCTTAATTGTCTATATATAGGATTTTTTAAGTAATTATGTATCTATGATGGTCTTTCTTCTTGGAAACTTCGGATGTATAAATGAAGTTCCTATAAATTTATTGAGTAGGAGTTGTCCAGTTGTAAATTTGAAAATTGTCTAGTTTTAGGAATGTAAGTGTTTACGCAGTAGTAATAAGAAAGAAAGAATTGAAGTTGATGTAATGCAATTGATTAGACAGAGTTGAAGAAATGATAAATGCTATAATGATTCTATTTGGTCACCAATAAAGTTAAAAAGGCAAGTTCTGCATAATGGTTATTAGACCAACTTTGCTTCATGACCTTGAGTGTTAGACTATCAAATGACACATAGCAAAAGTAAAAATGCTATCATAGACGTGTATTTAGGAATATATGGCAAAAAGTGATGCGACAAGAATTGAAAATCCATGATGGGAATGACGACTTTGTTTGTTGTGATAAGTTGTGTAAACTAAAAAAGCTTCCATTCACAACAATGGTGCAATCTCATAATAAAAATAACACGTTTTGACGTGCTTACCAAATACTTCTTGATTTTAAAGGTTTTGAGAGAAGAATAAAATTATGATATTATCTTTCAGTAGGTACAACGAAGAGTATATAAAGAGTACAATTGTAATCATATTCCAGATAAGTATAAATAAAAGGAACTAGAAATTAGGAACTAATTGACTATACATAGGGAAAGCAAATCTCCCTATAGATGGGAAAATATAATTTAGGAATATCCTTTATCATGCCCCCGCGAGATGGAGCTCCTTGAGGAGTGTCCAATCTTCTTTTGCAAGAAGGGAAATCGAGTATGGGGAAGCGGTTTGGTAAGAGCATCTGCAAGCTAATTAATAGAAGAAACAGGAGTCACCCAAAGAGCACCACTTTGAACTTGTTCACGAATAAAATGATAGTCTAAAGCCACTGTTTCATGCAAGAGTGAAAATCGGATTATAACACAAATTCGTAGCACCAACATTATCACAGTAGATCTCTGATTGTTGGGAAAGGAGATACCATGTTCACTGAGAAGAGAGCAAATCCAACAAAGTTCAGCTGTAGTGGTTGCAACGGAGCGATATTCAGCATCAGTAGAGAAGCGAACCACGGTTCCCTGCTTCTTAGATCTCCAAGATATAGGATTTCGACCAAGATAAAAAATGTAAGCACTGGTGGAAGTGTAGTCATCCTTGTTACCTGCCCAATCGGCATCAGAGAATGCATGGAGAGCTGTGCTAGAATGTCGATATAAAATAATACCATGTTCAAGAGTGTACGGAGTAGGCGCTTAACTACAGTCCAATGGTCATTAGTAGGATGATGCATAAACTGAGATAGCTTATTTATCGTGTAAGCAACGTCAGGGCGAGTGAGAGACAAGTACTGGAGGCTACCAACAATAGTCCGATACTGAAGGGATCAGAGAGTGGAGTTCCAGAGTGAAGAGTAAGTAGTGAATTGGTAGAAAGAGGTGTAGACACAGAATTGGCATCCATCATGCCTGTTCAAGCAAGCAAATCCTTGATGTACTTACGTTGAGACAGAAGTAAACCTTGGGCATGAGACATCACTTCAACTCCAAAGAACTAAGCCTAGGGTCCAAGATCCTTGAGAGAGAATCGGCTAGCAAAGAGATGGATAAATTTTTGCTCAGCACCATTACTAGCACCAGTAATAATAATGTCATCAACATAGACCAAAAGATACATCAAATTACCATCGGTGTTGGAGATAAATAGTGAGGTGTCAGTATGAGAATTGGTGAGGAATTGGCATGATGACGACGCAGCGAAAGTTCTCTACTAATCAACTTCTCATGCAAGTCATCAAATGAAATCGGTGTGTCACGGCCATTAATAATATCAACAATAGGCTTATAATCATATCAAGACCATTTAGAATTTTCTCAATGAGATCCTTACGATCCATGGGTTTGCCAAGTGTTGTGAGTTCATCCAATCGACCTTTAATAGGTTACATATAATTAGAAATTGACTGCGTACCCTTGGTTGCATGCTTGATCTGTTACTTAATCTGTTTGATGTGCCCACGAGAAGGCCTTGCATATGTGTTGGCAAGGACATCCCAGGCATCACAAGAGGTTTGTGATTGAGAGATAAGAGGAATGAGAGATTGAGTGAGAGTACCTACAAGAGGACCAAAGATAAGTTTATCTTGACTCAGCCATGTTGGATATTCTGTATTAGGAATGGTAACATTGTTGACAGTGGCTGTAGCTAGAGGAGCAGGATGAGATTCATCAATGAACTTGTAAAGACCATAGCCGATTAGAATTGATTCCATCTGAAGTTTCCATGAGAGATAATTAGTAGATGTGAGTTTGATGGAGTTGTTAATGTTGATGACGGTGAGAGGCTTGGTGGGCTCTTATGTATTAGGAATTGTGAGTTGAGGATTTTCATTGGCCATGGTGGAAGCTGCGTCAGTTGTAGGTATGGAGAGGGAGATGGATGGGTTTTGGAACAAGGCTCCGATACCATAAAGGTTTTGGGAGAAGAATAAAATTATGGTATTATCTTTCAATAGGTACAGCAGAGAGCATATATAGAGTACAATTGCAATCCTATTCTAGGTAAGTATAAATAAAAGGAAATTAGAAATTAGAATCTAATTGACAATACATTGGGAAAGCAAATCTCTTTATAGTTGGGAAAATTTAATTTAGGAATATACTTTATCAAATTTCATTGGATCATTCAATAAATTTAGCAATGCATCAAAGGGAATGGCAAAAAACATTCATGTGGCCGTTCCCAAATTTTGCTCAACGTACAACTTACTGTTTTTGTTGTTATAGAATATAGGTCAAAAAGTAGCAGATAAGTTAACTTTTTTATCTAATCTATCTCTCTCTGTTCAGATTTTCTAGTACCATCAGGAAATGGAAACAACATGTCTGTTGGCGGAAACAGCATGTCTGTTGGCGCTATAATTGGGATAGTGATTGCTGTTCTATTTACAGTCTTACTGGTTCTGAGTATTCTTTGGTGGAAGGGCTGCCTCATACCCACAGATACTCTAGAAGAAGGTAATGCAATTATTCAACATTAGAGCAATCTGTCGTCATCTTACTTTTCATGTGTGTATGTATAATGAAATGCTGTATGCAGTTCTAATTAACTCTATCAATCTTCTTTAAATTTGTGTCAATTGACTAGAAATAAAGGTGCAGTTTATCTCAAAAAAACACTTTTAATAATTCTTTTGGTAGATCTAAAGGGTCTAAGCCAATACACTGGATTATTTACCCTAAGGCAAATTAGAGCTGCCACGAACAATTTTGATCCTGCCAATAAGATCGGAGAAGGTGGATTTGGTCCTGTGTACAAGGTATCCTAAGGAAGATCTAATTTTAAAATATTTATATCTTTATGTTTTTGTCATTAAAACCCTAGTCACTCGGGTTGCTAGAACCTTTTGATGTTTCTATTTTGACATAAAATGTTGTTTGAAGGGTCTTCTGTCAGATAGAACCGCCATAGCCGTGAAGCAGCTTTCTTCCAAATCAAAGCAAGGGAACCGTGAATTTGTTAATGAAATAGGCATGATTTCTGCGTTACAACACCCTCATCTTGTAAAGCTATATGGATGCTGTATTGAAGGCAACCAATTGTTGCTTGTCTATGAGTACATGGAGAATAACAGCCTTGCTCGTGCGTTGTTCAGTAAGTCTCAAACACATGCTTAAATTTGTTGCTTTTATTTGTGAAGGAGTGAAAATGAGATAGACAGACTTATCTGCATCATCCTTGGTTTTCTGATTAGTACTTGTGTTTGCAGGTCAAGAAAAATACCAATTGAAATTGGATTGGCCGACTAGGCACAAGATCTGTATTGGTATAGCAAGAGGTTTAGCTTATCTCCATGAAGAATCAAGATTGAAAATTGTTCACCGGGACATCAAAGCTACCAACGTGCTTCTTGATAAAAATCTTAACCCAAAAATATCTGATTTTGGTCTTGCCAAGTTAAATGAAGAAGATAATACCCATATAAGCACCCGCATCGCAGGAACTTTGTGAGTCATGATCTCGCACTTGTCTGTTCTTTCTTTTTGAATGTTCATTATTATTTTTGTTGGAAGCCATATTTGGTTCATTTTCTATTAATTATTTTGATACATATCTTTTCCTTTTTCGTCATAACTTGATGACTATCACGTTAATTGAGTAAACCAAAAAGGAGAGACAGATATGGGCGGGACTGGGCCGGGCTGTAGCCCAATTCAGTCTCCAGCCCATTGAATTTTTTTTGGTAGAATTATTTTTTTACGTATTAGCCCGGCTTGTAATCCGATCCTGAATTCGTTCCTACCAAAAGCTAATGATTGTTGATATTCTTATAAACATTTGAATTGTATGAAGAGAAACAAAAAGTTTTACTTAGCTGATCCCATATTTATTAGGAATATGGCTTAGTTTGTCATTGTTGGAATCTCCTAGAATATTTATTTGGAACTTTTCAATAAAAAAATTAATTATTTGAAAATATACCATTGAAAATAACATGGTGTGGTTGAATGTCATTTTCCAGTGGATATATGGCACCCGAATATGCTATGCGAGGCTATTTAACCGACAAAGCAGATGTATATAGCTTTGGAATCGTTCTTTTGGAAATTGTTTGCGGAAGGAGCAACACTAGTATCAGGACAAAGGAGGAAGACTTCTATTTCCTCGACTGGGTAACTTATTACTATAGTTTTTGCCCTTAATTATTTATTCTGTTTTCATTTGTAAATATGTATGGATGCAAATTAAGCTGCATGTTATCCTACTACGTTCTATCAGTGAATTATCTAAGTCTTATATTCTTACCATCTCTTTCTTTCTTTCTCATTTATTTTAGGTTCATTCCTTGAAGACTGAAGGAAAATTAATGGAACTGGTTGATCCAAGATTGGAATTGAACTTCAATGAAGAAGAGGTGATCACGACTATCAAGCTGGCGCTCCATTGTACCAATGTTGTAGCAGCAAAAAGACCAAGTATGTCAGCAGTGGTAAGCATGCTAGGAGGAAAAGCAAGTGTTGCAGAGTTTGTTTCAGACGCGAGTGTCTCGATTGACAAAGTTAACAGCTCGAGTATTTCAACGGATATGCCTTTGACTTCTTCCTCAGAACCAATTTCTGATTTGTATCCAATCATTTTAGATACTGATAGTTGGGAGGATTGAGAGTCCTCACCTAGAAAATCTGTTTTCATTTACACTTTTTGCATTTTTCCATTCATCAGAAATGTTAGGATTGATACCACGTGTTGTGACACTAATCACCGGATTGAGATGTTGAAGTTATATGGCAAAATATGAAGTATTAGATCAAGAACAAAAGAATAAAAGAAGACAAGAATATGACTGATGAATTATGAGATTTTATTGACTCAAGAATAATGGAGAATAGAGAGAAAATTACAATAGATCCTATATTCTGGTAATCTATTTTTTCACACATATTAAATTGTATAGAAGAACCAAATATTTACAGGGAACATGTAGGGCGACGTCCAAACCCTAATAGGTGAGTTGTAGTTGAAGTTGAAGTAGAATGTCAAAAAAGATATTAAAACACAAAACGGGCTTGGGCAGGGTAACACTGTCGCTCGAGCTACAGGGCAGTGCCGGGCGACAAGTTTCGGGAGAAAATCTGCATGTGTTACTCGAGCGGTCAAATGCGGCGACTTTTCTTCCCGGTCCATAATTTCAACCTATTCAACTCTAATACAAATTCCAACTTCCAATGGGCTTCCAAAATAGAATTTCAATTTGACATATGACTCCAATAGTATTCTAAATTTGAATTTTGCTTGACGTGCACTTCAGTTAGAAATCTTCAATTACTTCAAATAATTCAACAAAGGAATTCGGGTCACACACAAATTACAACAAGATACTATTTATCCAAGAATTTCTTGACCAGTTGAAAATTCAAGAATTTACCTCACTTTACTTTTCAGTTGCTGCTTGTGCGTTTACCAATAATTGAGCACGGAAACTCCTAAAAGCAAATATCTTATCAGTTCAGTTGAGTCCTACATGCACAAATTCAAATAACCAATGTATGTGTGTATATGAGAGAGGGGGGGGGGGGGTACCTTGTTATGGGATGAGAGATATGAGTTTGGGGCTTCCTCTCAAAAGGTAGAGCAGGCACAATGACGATTGATCAAATTCACATTTATTTTTTAAATTGTGGGAGGTTGAAGTCCTATCTTTTGAACTTAAACACTAATAATGGTTAGGCTCGTAAAATTTCAGAAACATTAAGTTGAAGAACTCGGCTGCAATTTATGTCTCAGCTCCCAAGGACATTGGTGTTGGATTTTTCATGCAATCAAGCTAATTGTGCAGCATTCATAGAACTCGTTTCCAAGCCTCAAAATATGGCAACAGCATCAAAATCATAGCGTGTACCCACATGCTCACAATTCTTAAGCCAAATCTTTGCGATAAATATCAGTTATTGACAAAGGTCAGGACAACACAAATTTGTACAGGAATCGGCAAATAAAAGAACCAACTCATTAAGGGATATTTCTGTGAAGGCCACAGATGACATATTAATGTCCCTTGTTGCGTATTTTTATATCGCAAGTGTACGATATCGAACAAGTAATTTAGTGTACCTAAGAGTCCGGATTATCGTTCCCACGAGGACTATACTTTAGTTCAAGATATATATTTTTCCTACTACTATTTGATGAAAATAAACAACTTCAAATTAATATTGTAAAAGATTTGGATTTTTGGACTAACTA
>CAIGRR010110807.1:0-15338 GCA_903798365.1 Fraxinus sp. 1973-6204 | reverse complement strand
AATTGGCGTCTTGTAAGCGGTGCGAAAAGCCCACAAAGCATCGTCCAGTTTTTTGGACCAATTGTTGTATTCTTTAATTTTTTTATGTGGTGATGGGGTGAAATGATAGTACTTCAAAGATCATCAAAGCATCTCAATAAAAGTGATTACATCCTTCCTTTTTAGTACATCGTATCATAAGGGAGTTGATGATTCATTTTTTTTTTCTTGTGGGGTCTGAGGAGTTGAATTCTTTTCCGTAAGGTATAGAAATTTTTAGTATGACTCTATCATTACTAAAGTGTGCATTTAATCAGAGAATAGAGAATATTTTTATGGACTTCTCCAACTTTGTCCAAAGCAATAAACTTTGATTCCATAGTTGATCGGGCTATATACGTTTGCTTTGTTGATTTCCATGATATAGAAGCTCCATCAATGGTAAAAGCATAACTACTAGTAGATTATCTTTTATATCATTTATACAATTTGCATCACAATATCCTTCTAGTACCGTGGGATATTTTGTGAATTGTAATCCATAGATTAAAGTATACTTTAAGTAACTGAGAACCTTGTTAAAGCCTTCCAATGATCATAGCTTAAATTATTGTGAATATACTAAGTTTATTCACATCAAATGTTATGTCCGATCGAGTGCATTTTGTAATATACATAAGACTTCCTATAATCTGTGAATACTTTAGTTGTGACATACATTCACCCGTATTTTTGACTAAGTGTAAACTTGTGTCAATAGGGATTTTTTCCTCAAGTACATTATACATTTTAAGCATGCTCTCAATGTAGTGAGATTGGGAAAGTATAATTTCTTCTGCTGTTCTATAGATCTTAATCCTTAATATTACATCAGTCACACCCAAGTATTTTATATCAAAATGTTTGGTTAACATTCTCTTCGTGTTTAGCATTATTTCGTGACTATTGATCACTATCAATATGTCGTCTACATATAGACATACAATCACGTAGGTCTTTGGTTTATGTTCAATGTATACACACTTGTCACACTCGTTTATGTTAAACCCATTAGCCAACATTGTTTTGTCAAAATTTTGATGACATTGTTTGGGAGTTTGTTTCAATCCATACAAAAACTTAACTAGTTTACAAACCTTTTATTTGTGATTAGGAGAGAAGAACCCTTCGGGTTGTTCCATGTATTTCTCATCTTCTAACTCACAATTTAGAAATGCTGCATTTACATCTATTTGATAAATCTCAAGATTATGTAATGCTGCAATAGCAATTAACAACCTTATCGAGGTGATTCAAGTTATTGGTAAATAGGTATCAAAGAAGTCAAGTTCTTCTTTTTGTCTATATCCCTAACAACTAATCTAACCTTATATTTGTCAATGGATCCATCAAGTTTTAGTTTTCTTTTGAAAATCCATTTACACTCCAAAATTTTGTTCCTATGAGATAAATTAACTAACTCTCAAGTATTGTTTTGCATTACAGAATCGATCTCACTATTGATAGCTTCTTTCCAATATGGTGCTTCCGATGTAGACATTGATTCATTGAAAGTTTTTGGTTCATTTTCTACCATATAAGTTAGAAAATTTTGGCCAAACGAAAGTTTATGTACAAGGAAACGATATGCACTACTACTATTGGAGTACCCTATAAATATCTAATTAATCATCTCTGAACCGATTTTTACTTGTTTAGGCTTAGGTACTTGAACCTTAACCAGACACTCCCACACTTTCAAGTATTGATAAGAAGGAGGGTGACATTTCCATAGTTTATATGAAGTTTCTTCCATTTTCTTAAGAGGTATCTTGTTAAGAATCCTATTTATCGATAGAATACCTTTCTCCAATAAGTTTTGGTGTAGACCCGAACTTATCAACATTGAGTTCATCATCTCTTTAAGAGCTCTATTTTTGCGTTCAACAACACCATTTGATTGAGATGAGTAAGGTGTCATTGTTTGATGAATGATTCCATGCTCAAAACAATATTTTTCAAATGGTGTCCTGTATTCACCATCTCTATCACTACGAATACTTGTCATTAGTTTACCAAGTTGATTTTCAACTTTCGTCTTATAATGTTTAAAGACTTCTAAGGTTTCGTCTTTACTTCGTAATAGAAAGACATAAAAATACTTTGTACAATCATCAATAAAAGTTATAAAATATTTCTTACCAACTTTAGTTTGAACAAATTTCAAGTTACATATATCTCTATATATTAACTCTAAAGGTGTCATGTTCGTTTGAATTGAGTGAAAAGGTATTTTAGTCAACTTTGCTTCAACACATACTTCACACTTATGATTAGGATCAATCTTAAGCGTTGGAATTAAACTCTGATTCATAAGTTTGTGCATAGATTTGTAATTGGCATGTTCTAATCAACTATGCCATAAACAAGACAACTCGACCATATAACTAGAACTCAAAGTTCTATTAATAATGCTTTATTTCGGTACAATTGTAAGAATGTTCATTTTGAAAATTCTATCACATAGGTATCATTTACCAATATACATCTCATTTTTAGTAAGTACAAATTTATAGATACAATTACAAGTTTAAAGCCATTTTTGATAAGTAGATACCTGCATACAAGATTCTTATGAATGTCTGGTACATGTAGGACATTTTTGAGGATGAGTTCTCTACCGAATGTCATCTTCAAAGTATTTTCCCTTGTCCTTCAACTTTAGAACTTGCAGAATTTTTCATAAAAAGTTGTTCTCTAATTAACTCTTTGTAGTTAGAGAGCATAGTCTTGTTTGCACAAATATGACAAGTAGCACCAGTATCAACCCACCATTACCTTGAATTTTCAACATTGTTATATTCAGAAACGACCGCTGAAAGACTCATCTCGCGTATCCCTTTAGAAAGGGTATCTTTTTCAACCACATTTGCTTGTGCGTTCTTCTTAGGCTTTCGACATTCATGAAAGTGATGTCTGGCTTTGCCACAATTGTAACAATTGTCTTTAAACTTCTTGGCATTATTGGAATTGTCTATTGTAGGTACAACATCAGAGATCTTAAGTTTCTTGTTGACAACCTTCGAACTAATTTCAACAAAATTTGCTCCAAGTTAAACAATAGATTTCCTTTCGGTGTTTCTATTGTCTTCCTTGATCCTGAAACGGACTATCAATTCCTCCAAATTCATATCCTTGTGTTTATGCTTGAAATAATTCTTGAAATCTATCCACATAGAAGGGAGTTTCTCAATGATAAAGGTGTTTGTGCGTTCTCCATGTCTTGTTGCTCATAGTGGTTCTGAAAGGGACAGATCGAAGTTCAGTAATTAGATTTGTAACTTCTACAAGAAGAAGGGGCACTTGAAAAAGGATTGCTACAAATTGCAAAATAAAGAAAACATGGCTGCAGGTAAACATTCAGATACTTCAGGCGAAGCAGACATCGCAGAGAACGTTGTAAGTGATGGAGAACTTTTAGCTATTTCTGACATTGAGTCTAAACCCGAAGAGGTAGAAAGGTTGGCTGCAAGTCGATATGGGGAAGCAATAAGAGACTTCAAGTAAAGCAGAATTCGCAGAAAACATTGTAAGTGAAAGAGATCTCTTGGCTATTTCTGACATCGAGTCTAACTCAGATGAGGATTGGACTTTGGACTCAGCGTGTGTGTTTTATATGTGTCCTAATAAGGACTTGTTTACTACATATGAAACTGTTTCTAAAGGTGTCATGGTTATGGAAGACACACACCTTGTTGGGTTGCTCAAATTGGTACAGTTAGATTGAAGCTATTTGATGGGACAATTAGAATACTTGGCCAGATTTAACATATTTCGACGGATTTGAAGAAGAATCTCATATCGTTGCCTATCATTGATTCAAAGGGTTTGATATTTGGTGAAGATGGAGTTTTGAAGGTTTGTAAAGGTGTCCAGTTGTATTGGAGGGTCAGAAAAGGTCTCAGTTATACATCTTGTAGGGTCGTATAGAATCTAGAAGAGTCAGTCAGCATAGGTTCAATACCATCGTTCAATTGCTAGGGACAGACGAGTGGTAGAAGGTATGTGGATGCTGATTTTGTTGAGCATGCTTTCAGAGTAGTAGAAGGTGTACAATCTAGCAATGGGCCTTCTTTAAAAGCATTTGGGTCTGATTCTACTTTGGATGTGTTACAGCCCAATTTGGTGAATTTTAAAATTATTTTGATTTTTTGGAAATCTGAGGTAATTCTGCAAAGTGGTGCTGGATTCATAGGAAGAGGTGGAATATTGTGTTTGGCTGGAGAAATCAGTTTTGGTTATTGTTGAAGAGTCAGTTCATTCCTTGCAGAAGGGATCTTCTTCTCCAAGTGGAGAATATTTTGGAGTTTTGTTCGTAGCGATAAAATTCGTGTCAAGGTGGAGATTATTAAAATTTGGATGTGACCTGAATTCCTTGTTGAAGTAATTGAAGAATTCTAATTAAAGTGCACGTCAAGAAGAATTCAGTTTGGAATGATATTAGATTATTTTGGAAGCCCATTGAGAGTTGGAAATTGGTATTGGACTTAAAGAAAAGTTCGGAATGGAAAGAAAAAAAATTTCGGGCAGAACGTCGCAGCACCGGGCATTGGAACCACGACGCCAGTCCCAGCGCCTTCCGCGTTTTCTCTCCTTTTTTTGTTTTGGACTCGATTTTTGGCATCCTACTTCATCAACAACTCTACTATGAGGGTTTAAACGTCCCCTATATGTTCCCTATAAAAACTAAGTTATTCTATACAATTTTATAAATATGAGAAAAGAGATTACCAAAACTTTAGGATCAATTGTATATTTCTATTATTATTGGTGCAATAAAATCTCCTAATCATATGTCATATTTTATTGTCTTCTTTTATTCTTTTGCTTATGAACAAATACTTCATTATTGTGCCATATAACTTCAACATCTCAATCCGGTGGCTGGTTTCATAACACAATGCAATAATTGATTTACGATTATTTTCTCCTTCTTGTATAGTAGGAGCCCTTTCTTTTAGAAACTTTGTCAAATTCAAAGTAATAAGATAAAATATCTTTTGTTGCCATTTTTTAAAATCCACACCTTCAAACTTTTTCGATTTTTCCCTTTGTGAGATGTGAGAGTTTGATATAGGTATGGTCAAAAGCAGAACCCCATGGTTCGTATCATTTGTTGTTTGACTCGAAATAGTCTCAACAGTATTTATTTCTGTTATAAATTGAAGTTCAACGTACAAAATAATGAAAGATAGAAATAACACACAAAGGCTTATTTCAAAGATGAAGAGATGATATCCACCAACAAACACAAGCAAACGAATTTTCTTAAGAATGTTGAGGCATTAGTATATTGAAATGGATGGTTAGACAAAGAAAATATTTAAATTTAATTCGCATGAGCGTAATTAAACTCTAGAAAATTGAAAGAAAGAAGATAAAGAAAAAGAAAATAAGGTGAAGATTAAAATCCGAGGCAAGTGAAAATACTTTCTCCTGAAGACAATATTACCCTTGCAACGATGCTAACGGACTACGCAACTTGTCTGCCAAGATACAATGGATACAACTTCTAGTAGTAGCACTTCAAACTACAAGCAACAATGAACTTGGAACGATAATTCTCTCTACAAGAAAACGGTTTTAGAATGACTTTGGAGAATATTTTGCAAGAGTTTTGATGTAATAACCAATGAAAAATGATATGGGATGCATAATGTACGTCCAAAAGGTCTTATATATAGAGAAGGAAAGGTTGTGAGTGAAGTGCCGCGTCCCAAACTCAGCAACTTTGCCAAAGGTCGCAACATTTTCTGTCGCTGTCCTCTCGCTCGAACGATAGTGACACGAACTTCTCTCGCTCGCTTGTCGCTCGAGAGACAGTCTCATCGCTCGAGCTCGCTTGAGCAATAAGCGAGCTACAGAGTTAGCCATTTTTCCTATTTTGGATCGCAACTCCTCATTCATTCGGAATTAGTTTTGAGATTCCAAATATAGCACAATGATCTGCTCGACAAGCTGAACATGTTAGTCTATTTATATTTATAATTTAACTATCGGATCAAGTCCGAATATTTGATTAAAATTGACACGTAAGTCGCTTTTCCATTCTTAACTAAATTTTATTTTCATTCTCCCAATCACATTAGTAATGTTATATATATATAATTTAAATTTTTCATGCAATAATATCCCTTCCCTTCTGGAATAGATCAACTACCAATTATATTTCTCTAACATAAATTATGTTAATAAATAAATTTCTGTATACAGAACCACCAATACTATATTAATTAAAATTTATACTCTCTCATAATTAGTTATTTCCAGGTGATTGAGTCAAATTTGAGTTATTTTCCGAGTTTGGTTGTCACAACGTAATTAATATTTTCCTGCTCTGAATTTATTGATAGATTAGACTTCTCATATTACAATCCGCATTCCATATTTAAATGAATAATTAATCTCCTTTTATATTGTAATTCCAATGCAAAATGAATTGTATGTCAAAGGACAAATTTAATGAAAGTATAATTTTCTATAATTTGAAGCATAAACATAATGTTTCCTAAATTCTATTGATGTTGTCAATGAATCCGCCTTTAGATTGAATGGAATAAGTGATTCTTAATTATTTGATTTGTTACCAAGTAGAAAAAGAGTTCAATGTACACATTTCAAGGATGAGCCACTGTGTTTTGCTACATTTTTCTCCTTCAAAAAATTCACCTCTTCAATTCAGGAAATAATTTTAATTAAATAAATCTAGCTGTGATAAGGAAAAATAACTTTTATTTCACTATAAAAATTTTGTACCCGATAATTCTCAATTGAGTAGGGACAACTTTGTATGAGGAGGAAAAAAAAGTGGGACCAAAAGTGGATCTCAGTCAAAATTGTCCGTATGCCGCATCCACACCCACACCCACACCAAACCAAATTTGCCGTGTGAGGAACCTTTTCTCACGTTTGCCTTAATTTGGACATCCACCTTGGACTTGAACTCTAATGTACGATGACATGGCATCCAAATTTATTGCCACGTCACTCTGAAATAAATGTTGAATTTTGCCTTAATTTATGCAGAGTTGCGGGTTGCAGAAATTTGAAAATATAATAATGCAGTTCCTGAAACAAGATTTTGTATTTATTATAACATATTTATATCTTAACAAAATTTGATTAACATTTACCTAATCACTGTATCAAAATTTTCCAAATTCACTAAATTTTAGCTGTACACTCTGAATAGTATTCCCTTTACACTTTTTATTGTCTCTATCACAACCAAATTCTTAAATAAATACTATAAAACCTATTCACTCTCTCCATACTTACCACCTCTTTTCTACATTGCACCCTTAATTGGCTTCAAATAAATAAAAATCTGATGGCCATTGAAAACAAACAACTGAATTTCGTACCTTCGCAAGTTGTCCCTCAAAGGTAAATTGCTTTCAAGTTTAATGAATCCTAGTTGTTTGTATTAATTTCTTTTTTCTGATATTTACAAGTTAATTATATTTCAGAGGTTTCATGAATTCTTCAAATCAAGGTGGCAGCGCTTTAGCGTATATGCTACAGAAGGGTTCATCGGGCGTTCCGACTATAGGAAAACGAACCAGAGATTCAATGGATGGGTTTTACGCCACATCGAATTTCACTGCACCGCAGAAGGTGATGATGAATAATCAGTTCCCATCAATCGCCGGCGACGGTGTCAGCAACGTTTTTAGTCAAGTCCAGAATTACCAGTTGGACATCGATAGCATCTTATCTCAACATGTAAGGCTTTATTGTGATAATTTATGTTACAGAAAATTATTTACTACTTTTTAATTCGCAGACAAAGAAGATAAAAATAGAATTGGAAAGGAGCCAAAACCATCATGCCAGAATGGTTGTAGCAGCAATAAGAGAAGGTGTAATGCAGAAACTGAAGGAAAAGGATGAACAGATTCAGAGAATGGACAGGTTCAACTCAGTTCTTCAAGAAAGATTGAAATGTTTGTTTGTCGAAAATCAAATGTACAAAAACTTGGCAGAGACAAATGAGGCAATGGCCAATTCTTTGCGTACCGACATGGAAGAAATCCTAAGAAATGTTAACAAGCAGCCTCCTTCAGACGGCGATGCTGGCCGAAGGGCCGTGGTGGAGGATTCCGAGTCGTGTTGCGGCAGTAACGCGTGCGAGAGGGAGAGGGAATTGGCGGAGAAAGAAAACAAGATGTGCAACAAGTGCAGGAAAAAAGAGTCGTGTGTGTTGTTGCTACCGTGCCGACACCTCTGCCTGTGTGAAGTGCCTAGTATGCAACACTTACACGAGTGCAACAGTGCATGTTAACATGTCGTTTTAACATATTTTCGTCATACAAAAAAATATATTAATTAGATGGGAAGAAAAGAAAAGGTTGTGGCAAAAAGTAATTTCTAGGATAAATTTCAAGTTACCGTTTATTCTTGCCATTGATAATTTATATCTTTTATTTACAAATTTATTTGAATAACCTTTATTAAGATTATAAAATTGCCATTTTTTATCACTTGATTGAGATAGGCAATAAGAAGTGTGTTATTCATAACCATTTGTATCAATTATCAACTTAGGTGACTTAGGTGACAACTACATAATATTAATTAATAGATTCAATTAAAAGGTTAAATCTCAACCTTGAGGGCCCCCACCTGCTCTGCCCTGTCCTGGGCCTTGGTGAAAGAGGTAAATCGCAGGTTATGCCTCCAAGGGTACAGGGTGGAAGGCTGCTTGTACACTTGCACTTACCCAAAGATTCGAACCCTTGACGCGACAGCCTCAAACAAAGTTGGAACTTTTCCACCTTCCCCTTTTACCACTTAGAGATGTACCCTGGGGGCAGATTCAATTATATACAATGTCACATGATTCACTTACTTGAACATATGACGTGTTACCACAGAGATTGGTGTTAAATAACATTATTCAAGCAAAATCATTAATTTTTTTGTAGAATCGATTTGAATCGCTCCATTTGGTTAGGTTTGGTACGATCTAATCCTTCTGTCCACCTTAGGAATATTGTCCGACATTTATTTGAATGTGAAAAAACATTTTCAATGCAGTAACATCTTCCCACTAGAGAATACAAGGTGGAATTGTTTGATGGAGAAGATTATGAGATTCACTCTTACTTATTTACCATCAAATTTGTAAATGAATTGAAGCTCTTCAAGTTGAATGATTATTCAAGGGGGAATCTTCTGTATGTTCATCGCGACGTATTACAGGGGATAGATTTTGTTGACACCCGACCTCCGAGGTTGATTAATTCGGATTATTATATGTGATAAGTAAGTGTTAATTTGAGTTCGGTGAAGTAAGGTCAACTCTGCTATAGTTTGGCTTGGACCATAAGTTTGTGTAGTTTATCGAGGTTAAAGGAAACATAATGATTCAAGTTCACTGACAAAATATATAACCCACCAATTAGTGAAATGCACATGGAAATGTCTTACATCAGCGCCCACATAATCTTCCAATCAAAAACTTTAGCTTAGTCTCCTAAGTAATTCATTAATTACTAGGGACCACCTGCATGTTTAACTCATAATGTCCTGACAAACTGAGCTGACAGCCAATCTAAGTACACCAACAAGCGTACTTCAGCTCGGAATTGCAGTCGACAAGACATGAAGTACATGATACATGTATATTTCCTTCTATAAAAGGATGGAGAAGGCGAAAAAGAGAGACAAGAACATGGGGCCAAGAAGATTACAAATTCTCTTATATTTCTCATATTTCAAATATCTCATTTGATAAGGAAAATGAACATTGTATCACCTTTTGTAATCCTTTGATTATATATTAATCAATCAGTGTTATCTTTCCATAAAACTCATGAAGTAACAATATCATGGATGAGTTTTCAGCATCTAAAAATCACTCTCATACTCGTCTTGAACAAATCAGTAATCCACAAAATGCTGGAATGAGACGAGGTCAAAACGAAACAACTGACCCTCAAATGGTGGCAATGAGGGAAGCCATTGAAAGATTGACAAACGTTGTCAGTAGACTGGAGCATAACCAAGTTCTAATCCACCACATGATACCGAGGTGGAATCTCCTCGTCGAGAAAGAATTAGGCGACTTCCCACCAGATGGACTCTCCAGTTCTCAGGTAGAAAATCCTCCAAAAGCCGAACTGAAGAAGTCAAGAGTTCTCATCTAACGGTAAAACCAACTGCCAAGAGAACAAATAGTGTATTTAATAGATTTGGTTCTCAACACTCTTTAACACCCACAAATAGGCACGATGAGCCCCGTACTAACCACCCTATGGAACGACCAGAGCTTGAGATGAGTACCCTGAGGAAATGCATAGCTGATTTGGAAGCTAGAAACAAAGAGAGCACAAAAAATCACCTCATAAAACGTCACTCTCCCTTCACAGGACATCCTGGCAGAACCCCTACCTGGAAATTTGAGAATGCTACAACTGATCAGGTATGAAGGGGAAGGAGATCCCCTAAGTCATTTGGACAAATACGCTTCCTGGATGGAATTGCAAGGAGCTGGAGATGCTATAATGTGAAGACAAAGCCCAGAGGTGGTTTAGAATATTACACCAAAGATCAATAAAAAATTGGAATCATCTTGCTACAACGTTTCTCGCCCAGTTCATGGGTTCGAAAGTGAGAACCATACCAAATGAGTAGTTAGTAAGCATCAAACAAGGAAAAACTAAATCACTTAAGAGTTACCTGAGCAGATTCAACAAACAATCCATGGAAGTAAAAAAAAATTCGACGATGCTGCGCTCATGGCAGTCCTTTCAAGATTAAGACCAAGGACAAGATTCTAGTGGTCTGTCTATGAGGATGGACCTCGATCGTACCACAAATTTTTGGACCAGGTCAATGAAGCTTACCAAGCGAAAGAAGGATGAACAACTACCCCAAAGTTAGCAAGCGAAAGATGAAAAGTTTCAAAGATGTGCAAATCAAACGAGTTCCTCGAACTCAAAACGGTCATGCCGATGCTTTAGCTCGATTAGCAACTAGTGAAGGGATTGAGGAATTTGATAGCATCCCCGTAGGGAGGATCTGCCACCCAGCTATTGGGAAGTGGAGGTAGTTTTTATGACAACCGACCTAAAATCAACATGGATGGATGAGATCGTTATATATTCGAAAACAGGTTCATGTCCTGAAGATCTTGTTACGGCGAGAAACCTCAGAGTAAGGACAGCCAGATACACACTAATCGACGACATCCTATATAAGCGAGGATATTCTATGCCCTTGCTTAGGTGCTTAAGCGAAGGAGATGCACAGCATACTTTGGAAGAGGTACATGGTAAAATATGTGAAAATCATGTCGGAGGACAGTCGTTAGTTCATAAAATTATACGACAAGCATCTTTTGGCCTACCATGAAAAAAGATGCATTGGAGTTTGCTAGAAAATGTGATAGATGTCAGGGATTCGTCCCCAATATCAATCTTTCACCAAGAGAGCTGAGTTGTGTGATAGCCCTATGTCCCTTTTCCAAATGGGGGGTCGATCTGATTGGCCCCATGCCTACTGGAAAAGGAGGAACTATGTTTACAATCGTGGCGATCGATTATTTTACTAAATGGGTGGAGGCCGAACCCTTAGCCAAAATAGCTGAGCATAAGACTACTAAATTTATATGGAAGTCTATCATATGCAGGTTCGGGATACCACATTCCATCATGACGAATAACGGAAAACAGTTTGACAATGTTCGTTTCACAAACTTTTATGAAAAATTTGGGATACAAAAGTACTTCTCCACGCCAAACCACCCTCAAGCTAATGGTCAGGTTGAAGCGATTAATAAGATCATCAAGCATACGCTGAAAGTCAAACTTGATCCACTTGAGATAAGAATCCTCTCTACTCGGATAATGACATATTGTGAAAATGGGAACGAACGGGTGTTACGAGGAGAATTGGATTTGACAGAGGAAAAAAGGAATGAGGCTGAAATTAGAAATGTGGTATACGAACAATGCAATGCAAGGTATTACAATCAAAAAGCTAAGAAATGAGAATTCGAGGTTGGCGACCTCGTATTAAGGAAAGTTTTTTTAGCAACAAGAGAACTCAATTCTGGGTCCTTGGGACCTAACTGGGAAGGTCCTTACAAAGTAACCAAGGTACTACTCAGAGCCTATGAGTTGGAAGATATGGAAGAAAGACCTCTATTATATCCCTGGAATGCAGAACACCTCAAAAAGTATTACCAGTAAAATGGCAGTTATGCTTTGTATCGCATATTGTTTATAATAAAAATATATGTTTCTAATTAAATATAGGATTGTTGGCATACTGACCTAAGCCCTGCTTATGAGCAGGCCGAGCTAAAGTTGTATGTGCTGTAACACTTAGTAGAAATTCCCATAAGGAAATGCTTAAGCCATGTTCATGAACAAGCCGAACTAAGGTTGCATGTATTGCAACACTTAGTGAAACTTCTTATGAAGAAATATCTAAAATTTGCTTATAGGCAGACCAACCTAAAAAAGGTTGCATATGTTGCAACACATAGAAGGATTTCTTAAAAATATATATTATTAGTAAAGAGACGTGAACTAAGGTTTCATACTTTGCAACATTCAGCCCAGGAAAGCATATAAATTTCAAGAAATAAATTATTGCTGAAGTAAAAATACTTAAACAAGAAAGCTAAAACTTCATTACAAGTCAAAAATATTACAAACATTTTTTAAGGAAATTTATGTAAAAAGAAAGTAGGTACAAAATGAACTACTGGGCTAGGGGGTCTTAGGGAGGAACATATTCATGAATAGCATCTTCGGAAACAGGGGAGATCCGAAATCCGACTGCTTTAGACAGTTGCTCCAGCTCTTTCTTCTGCACCTTATCCGTCTCCGCCAGGAAAGCAGTGTCAAAGTTCGGCCGCTCTTTATTTATATACTTAATAATTTCTCCTAAGGCCAAAACATAGGCAGCCTGAGCAAGAGCATCAAACTCAGGAGAGGCCCTCCAGTTCTCCACNTTTCTTCTGCACCTTATCCGTCTCCGCCAGGAAAGCAGTGTCAAAGTTCGGCCGCTCTTTATTTATATACTTAATAATTTCTCCTAAGGCCAAAACATAGGCAGCCTGAGCAAGAGCATCAAACTCAGGAGAGGCCCTCCAGTTCTCCACCGCCTTAGAAGCCTTGAACTCGTCTTATTCTTCCCTCTTTATAGCCTCAACTACCCGAGTTGTCACTTCATAAGCTCGACTTTTCTCTCTATCTTCCCGAGCATTGGCCTTCTCCCCCCATATTTGCAGGGCCTTGACGTCGTCCATAAGTTTCAACTTCGAAGTGAGGTGGGCATTAAGTTCTTCTTCCATCTTATTCAAACGATCTTTATAATCTTTCTTTTTCTCGGTAAAGATTGCCTTTTCCGCTTCCACCTTCTCAAAGAGGACATTGGCCCGATCTCTCACCTTAAGCATTTTATCGAGCTCAGCATTTGCCTGAAAAATAGAGAAAGGTTACATTACGAATCCCAATAATTAATTCAAAATTCTTAAGGAATATCAACAAGTTCAAAAGGCCACCTTCTCAGCCACCGACATCATGTGGAGGATTAACCTATAGCTATAGAGCTGGGCTGAGATGATGTTCTTCCCAATTGGCATTTCAGCCAAGAATTACTATTACCTATCATTCCAGCTTCTAGTCATCAGAGATGCTGATTCCCTTAAAGGGAAAGGAAGTGCAGCTATTGATTCCCTTGTTGGAGAAGGAGCTCGGAGGAAGTTAAGATAAATGTCAAGTTGGCGCCCCACCAGACCTTCAAAATTTGGCCTCTGTAAATCTGGGCACCTCTCTTGAGACCTCGAAGAAGAGGTTGTAGCGTAACGGAACGGCCAGAAAAATGGGCTGAGAAGAGTTGGAAGAAGCTGGAGTGGTGGGTGCAGTTGGCAGCTTTGCTGAGTGACGTCGCTTCATAGGTTGCTCGGCCTCTGCCTCAGACTCAACCTCACCAAGTCGGTCCGCAACTTCAGCGGGAACTTCCTTCCTCTTTGCCTCAGCAGCTTCAGCTGCTTCTGCCACCTTCGCTGCTCTGAAGCTCAACATGTCCGGATTTTGACTTGAATCAAATCGGGGTGTTAGTACCATATCTAAAGTGAAAAAAATCGAAAGAATATTGAATGTACTTACGAGAAGAAGTGGGGGTAGAAGGTGTGGAAGCAAGAGCTTCAGGTCGGCTGGAACCTGAGGTCAATGGTACTGATCGGAGTAGACCTGCTTGAAACAAATTTGTGTTCGAGATCACAAATTTGTAGGACCTCTGTCTTTTGGGGAGAACTTGAACGATGTCGACCTTACTCAAAAAAGTAAATACTAACGTGCAGAAAAACACTTTGAGAGCAAAAACTTGGAAATTCATATGCAAAAGTGAGGAATGAAAGGAGTCAAAGTCATTTAAAAGAAAGAAATATCAAAAAGCAGAATCTTGATCGTCTAAATAAAAGAATAAAAAATGAATAAATGGCTGGATTCAATTAAGGAAGTGACACCGTTTAATTGTGAAAAAACATTTTCAATCTAGTTACACCAACAAACGCACTTCTTCAACTCGAAATTGCAGTTGACAAGACATGAAGTATAGGATACATGTATATTTCCTTCTATAAAAGGAGGGAGAAGGTGAAAAGGAAAGGCAAGAACACGGGGCCAAGAAGATTACAAATTCTCTTATATTTATCATATTTCAAATATCTCCTTTGATAATGAAAATGAACTATTGTATCCCTTCTGTAATCCTTTGATTATATATTAATCAATTTGTGTTTATCCTCTAAGTTGGCTTGGAATTTATCTATTTATTTTTCAACGTCAATAGATTTGATAAGGAAGGATAATCCTTCGAAGGAATGCAGAAGCTGAATTATTCAGAAATTAAAAAATTTATTAAATTCAATAAATTATACCATCTAAATGTTTACGTGTATGTTATATTAAGAATTAGAGATTTGAATTTTTACCTAAATTCGATGATCAATTTCTGGAATTAATTCTAAATCGCGAACTTCCAACCTTTTGAGGCACGAGCTTTCAGGCTTGTAATTCCAAGAACTTGGTGTTTCAAATCTCCAAGTCTTCTATGGTATTTTCAAAGTCAAGACTACACCGCTAGGTGGGCATCTTCTTTTAATTAAATCAAGAAACTAATTCTAGGATTGGATAATAAGAAAATATAATTCTTTGCACTTTTTCTCTTTCTTCCAATTTGAACACTATGGAATTTGTTGACCTATTGTCAAATCTTATGTTTTGATTATAACAAACAGATTATGTTTGTCTCTAATTCAAATCTTCAAAATGTTACATGTTGCTAAATTTGAGACAAAA
>CAIGRR010110778.1:0-20932 GCA_903798365.1 Fraxinus sp. 1973-6204 | reverse complement strand
AATGACATTGATCGTGGTGGTAGTATATAACAATAATTGTCACAAGTGGTGGGTTGACGACGGTGATGGCGTAATGCTAAACAATTCTGCTATGCTTCTGGGAGCGTGACATACTCACAATGGGGGGGCATGGGACGATTTTATTTATTTATTTTGGCCTTTTTCATTCATATGAACCCCACTCCCATATGAGTTTAGGTCAACGATGATATTACTTGTTTCAGACAAATAAGTTTAACTCAACACTGAATGTACAAGTGAAGGTGGTGTAGGCGCCCACAATGACGATAGAAATAGGTAACAAAATTTGTCTAACAAACTGTGTTACAAGTGATGGTGCAACGACGAAGCTTGTGAATACTGAGGGTAGTTAAATTTGTGTAACATAATTTTACAAAATGTAACACATTGTGATACAAAATTAATTGTTAAAAAATAATAATTAAAAAAAGCTATTTTGGATATCTTGGGCTGCTAATTTGTGCAATGCTAGACAATCTGATTTTTTTAATGATATTTTTAAAAAGAATATTCTAGAAAAGTTTATAGAATTAGAAGAAATCCTCTTCTTGAACGAAATGATCAAGTAATACTCAGAGACGCACTTACAAAAGCTTGATATAAGAGTCCACAAAGAAACGATTCAATTGATTTAAGATAGACAATGAGACATAATCAAATATTCTATATGTGTTCAAAGGGGTAAAATAGTTATTTGGGAACGGTTTCAAGCAAGTGTGCATTCTTCACTTTTTTTTTGGACAGAATAAAAATAATAATTAAAATTTGGTGATCTAATTTGACAGTTATTGGCCTTATCAAATAGACATTAAAGTGTACCGAATGAATTTATTACGTACAATCGATGTTTGTAGCCAAGGAGTTACATATGGATAAAAAAGAGGTGGGGGACTTATTCTATATTTTTCCACTAATATCCCCTAAATTCTGATCGATCCACCATAGCATAAACTCAATTACAGAGAAAATGGAAGACGCCAAGGCGGCGGCAATGGCGCAGCAGCAGCAGCAGTTCCTTCTCTTGCAACAGCTTCAGCGCCAGAAGCAGCAGCAGGACGCCATTTCTCGATTCCCATCCAACATCGATGCCCATTTGCGCCCACCTCAGCACCATCTCCTTCACCAGCGTCCCCATACCTCTCCACAACCACAACATCAACATTCTCTTTCGTCTCAAATCTCTAATGCTAATTCGATCCCCAATTTGCCTCACCCTCAAAACCCTAATTCCAGTAACCCTAATAATAATACTGCCCAAAATCCCCAGCAACAGCAGCACAAGGCCTCTTTGCAGCTGGCTTACCAGGACGCCTGGCGGGTTTGTCATCCTGACTTCAAGCGCCCTTTCTCTTCCCTCGAAGATGCTTGCGAGAGGTTTTTCACCCCTTTATTATCTACTGCTGGATACAATTGAAATAAGTTATATGGCATATTTTGGTGCTAAATTATAATATATACCCTTTATTTTACTGTTACCATTGCTCTATTTTGCATGTTTGTTATCTTTTTAGCTCAATTTTTCTGTTATAATTATTTTTTTCAATGCGAATGAGTTCCTAGCATATGGTGCCGGATTGTCTGTCCATATGGTGAGGGATAATGGGATGTAATGTCTCCGATGTTCCATCGTGATGATAAAAAGCAGAGATAACTTACAAGCATCTCTACATATTCATTTAAAAAAAATAACAAAGAGATAAGAGACCAAATGGAGTGCTTGTGGGTGAATATTGTATGGAGGGCTCAAGGGTGAGCAGATTTTTGTCCTTTACTGGTTCAATCTATCTTGATTTTGGCCAAAAATCAGGCCAGGAAAGAACGGCTAAAATTTACTAATCAGCTTTGGCTTTATAAGGAGGCATAGTTTACAGCTTCCAGATAACAATTCTTCTTTTATTGTTTATTTACCTCAAATTTTCTATCTCTTAGACATAGTTTCTATATCACCTCAGACACCATATTGTATCCTTGTATATAACATATTTCTTCTGTCTCCACGACGATGGAATTGTTTATTTCTTCAATATGGTGTCTGAGCTAAATTCCCTTGATCGTTAACCACTCTATTTATGTAAATTGCGTTTCTATCTTCTGCTTACAGTGTCTCACCTGATTATCAGGGCCAGCCATTATTAATTTTTCTTTTTTCTAAATTTGACTATCTTATTAGTCAATAACTCAGTTGATGCTCTTGATCCAGTGCTTCCTACTTGTAAACATTGTAATCTTGCTCATATTTTCCATTCCATATTTGTACTTTGTTTTTGAATGTTTTTCTTGAACTTATGGGTTCTTGCATGCTCTTTTAGGTTGAACTTGTTCTTACTGAGTCTATAAGGGATATCCGCCCCTGAGAAGATTAATCATTTATCACCTTGGTCCTCAAATCACATGCTACTCTTTTCTGACTAGAAAAAAAAAAAAAGAAGGAAAAAAAATCCAAATTTAATTGGATTGGTGATGAACTTAAAACATGTGAATAATTAATGTTTACTGGAATCGAGTTGGTTATGTTTTCACAGAACACATACACATAGCATTCACCAATTTGTGTCATGTTGTGAATTATATACAAGAAAAATAAGTGTTAGGTTTTGGGGAGTATTTCCCACAGTACAGCCAGTCCTGTCTAAACATTTTGTTTCCCAAAATTGCAGTATAATCCTTTCATGTTCTTGGTCAAGTTATTTAATTAAGTATCTATGTGCTGCACACTATATAGACTTGTTCCTTGCTACCAACTAATACTGACTACGAATTTGTCTGTTAGGTATACTGCGATTTAGCTTTTCATCGCCAGTCAAGTGCACGTCAAGTCTGTTAAACCCTAATTGATGTGTTGCTTTTGTCTTGTTTTGATTCTTTAATCATGTTACAATTTTAGGAGCTTGATTTAATGTTAGACATCTAAATTAAGTGGGTTTAAACATTGATCACAATTCTTCTACTTTGGTAAGTCATCTGATAAGCAAGCAACGTAAATAGTAGGATTTTGCAGTCCTCTTGATTATTAGGGTGGAACTAGCAAAATTAGTGTTAATAGTCTTTTTATTGGTGGCTTGTGTCTTTATCTTTATGTATAAGTTATTGCTAAGATTCCTTGGTGAAATACCGGGCATGTTATTGATGGCCCAAGAATAACTAACCATATTAAAAACTTTTTCAAAAAACTGATTCAAATTGAAATGAATAAGTCAATCAAACAAAAGCATACAAGTACAAAAGCGATAAGTAAAAGGGAAAATAGTGTGCAAACGATGTAATTGTGAAGGTTCAATCCCAAATAATGATCTCTGTCTTCCGTTACTACGCTTTCCATCAAGAGCAAGTCATTTTTACTAAATTTGATTTACTTATGTTGCAATCAAAACCCTTACAATGCTTCCCGTGACTTACAAATAAGGAGCACCGATCCTTATATAATATTGAGATTTTCGGGACCTCAATATGACTCACAAATTTAAAGAGAAATGAATTTACAATTTGGAACTTCTCTCTAATAAATGATATCATCAAATTAAATATAAAAAGAGAAATACACTTTAATGAATGGCAATGAATGAAGATCAAATGTTATGTGAGAAAAACTTTGATAAGAAAGATGATTTTCAAAATTTGATTCAATCAAAAGTTTTCAAAGTAAATAATTTGACAAAAATAAATAAGATGTAAAAACAATATAATTTAGCTCAAGAATATCTCAGTTAAATACTCTCAAAAGTGTTGTAATGAATACAAAGTGAAATGATATTTATAGATGTCAAAACGTCCGCGTAGATGTCAAAACGTCCGCATTCTGAACCGGTCAACCAAGCTAGTCGTTGTGTGTCAGAATTTAGAACGGTTAAAAAAGTGACTTTTCAACGAACGGATGTCCGCTTGGATAGATTTTTTCCGGATTTTCCTTTCTTAATTGTGTTGAGAAATGTAGGCTTTTGAAGGACTTTTTCACTTAATTTTTCAACCTAAGTGATATTATGATGAGTTTGAATATCAAGTTGAAATACTTACCTTTTGAAATATAATTTTTATGCAAGTGTTTTCATGAGATAATTTTCTCGTGCATAAAAATTTATTCATTGAGCTTTTAATAATTCATTCCTAAAGATTGAAGTGTTGTACCTTTACACATGAATGCAAAACACCTTAATCTAATACTTTTGATGTTTGACTATTGAAATTTTCTGTCTCGAGTGTTTTGTCGTGAATGCTTTGTTTCCATCTCGATTTTTATTGATCATCCGATGCGAATCTTTTGGTAGTGATATTTTTGTCCCCAATCGATCAACTTTGTAACAATAGCTATAAAGACTTGAATTCAATTGTTAGAAATAAAATCAACTTGTTTGTTATGATCAAAATATGAAATCAATCATATGTCAACAGTTATTCCTGATTATAACTCTAATTTTTATATTGATTGTGGCTAATTTTTGCTCTCGGTGTACCATGCATGCAGTAAATAGGGTTTCAACACTCAGTGTGTTGACCTGAATCCTGTGACTAGATAAACAATATATTAATGAACAAGGCACCCCAACTATGTCGACGGGACATGTTTGTTTATTTAGAGAATGTAAACTTTCACATTAATTACTTTGGCTAACTAAAGAAAATCTTAGACTAGAAAGCATGCTTTGCACGCTAAAACTTGTAGTTGTACTCGTGCAGCTAATTAAGTTTTAATGTAAATTTTGTGTAGGCTATTGCCTTACCATGTGGTAGCTGACTATGAAGCAGAGGAAGATGACAAGATCCTTGATTCTGACACAACAGGTCAAATGCTTTCTCGCTCTCAGCAGTGGGACAACAATATTGCTGCCAAAGTTGCAGAGTTTACTGCCACATTTGAGAAGCAAGTCCTCGCTTTTAATATAATTTCCCGCAAGCGTGGCCTCGGGGAGTTTCGGACGGAGGAGAAACTGATGATGGAGCAATTACTGCTGCAAGAGGAGAAACGAGCACTGCTTGAATTGAGGGCTGAAATGGACTCAAGGCAGAAAGCAACTCAAGAAACTCACGAAGCCAATATGCGAATGGCTGTTCATGCTGAGATGATGACTCGAGCGCCCCCAATAAGAGCAAACGCACTTGGCTCTCAAGGCAGTAATATTTCAATTGGTCATGAGATGGGGGAGCAGGAGCAGGATCAGGATCAGGATCAAGATCAGGATGCCAACCATGATGAGATGATGAATGGATGGAGTAACAATGCACACAAGGATGATAAGGAGCCATCTGATGATTTCTTGAATGATGAGGAAACTGAAAATGGAGATACTTCCATCCAAACTGTGTGGCATGGAACCGGTGAGTTAGATTTGAATGCAAGATAGAAGTGAAGTGAACCTCAGTGGAGGAATTGAATGCTCGAGTTCAAATGTTTGAACCTGCATTAAATTTGTACATTCTATTAGGCATGGTTCACTGGTTTTGCTGTAGAAACACAAATATGGATGTCATAATGCTATTCATCCCCACTGGGGTTGAGTCACAGTCTATATGGCAATTACACGACATTAAATGATAAATAGATTCATTTAATTGAGTCTATCATTTAATGTCATGTAATTGCCATATAGACGGGGGCTCAACCCCAGTGGGGATGAATAACATTGCCCATATGGATGTAGTTAACTTAAAAAATGGATTTTGGTATAATCTGTGAGCTGTTGATTCCAATGCATTTTGTGAATGCCAATATTTCTTCAGTGTCCTATGGTACTCAATCTCAAAACGTTTCGTGTTAGCCATGACCATGGATGCTGAGCCATTGAATTTTGATTTGGAGTAGGAATGTGTTGTGGTTAAAACGCTCTCACTCATGTTACAGGTCAGACAAGTGTCAGCGGTCCTCATTACCCTATTACATAAATTTCAGAAAGTACTCGGAGCTGTGTTGTGCTTTTGAGTTTCAAAAAATAGTTCTTCCGACATTGAGTTCTTGTGCCTTAACCGCATTATAAATGTCTGCAATTGAGAATCTTGAAATATACTTTTCTTTACCACTATATGGAACACACTTACATATAACAATAGAGGCCTATTTGTACCGAGATTCATATGTTCAGAATACATACAGAGAGCTATAGCCGTCAAACAATGTTACTTGTTGAAATGGATTCAGAACTCCACACAAAAAATAAAATTGAGAATCATCCAGCATAAATTCATAGTTCTTTTCATTTTTCCTGTCAACTGCAGGGAAAGAAATAAGTGCAACATCACAAGCATACCTCTCGTTTGAACTGTTACACGTGTTCTTAAAATTCATTAGCAAATTTTGTATAAAAAATCAAAAAGTATGAAATTGTGTTCCAAGTGAGAGATCTTTATCAAGTCAACTTCAATGCTGCAAATGATTCTGCCACATCTATTGCACTTGGGATGCGAGATACATCACTTCCCTGAAAGACGGGAGAGAAAATCTTAGCAAGCAATTATTAGAATCAAGCACGTGCTAATTTTGCAAGCAGTGCACTCACTTTTAGATAATTGTGCCCTGAAAGCTAAGCTAATTGTATTTGTTTATGTTCAGAGTAATTATTTTAGATAAAAATATGCAATTATTTTAGACAAAAATGCACGCAACTTCAGATCTAAATGCTGACTGAAAAAATTATCGAGAAAATCATAACAAGATTGTTACCTGCCCTTGAGCAAGACCGCCTTTTCCTCCACCACCCTTTCCTTTTATGGGGTCCAAAGCTTGCTTCAACCAGTCTTTCACATTTAACTCGCTGTACTTACCGCCTTGCTCTGGTACCCCAGCGCAGACCAAAGCCTTGTTCACACTTTCATCTTTGCTGAAGACCATAATTGCCATTCCCTGCTTGCCAAAGCAAAGCAATCGCGAATTGCATTTCGAAGAAAATCTAGCATCTAAACACGAGTGACTAAAAAAATTTAATGAGTAAAGAAAATTCAATAACCTTCTTCTCCATGACGTCAACAACTGCCTCACGAAGTGCAGAAGTATCTGCACCAACATTGACATGTACAATGCAGTATGCCTTTCCATTTGATGAAGCAACTTCAGCCATTTCAGTGGCAACCTTAATGGCTTTCTGTATATTCTCTTCCCCAATCTTCTTTTTGGCTTTTATCACTTGATTCTGTCAAACACAATATTCTTTCAGTTTATCATCTTTTAGTTCCCTATTATTTACCCCATTGTCTCTCCACTTTGGTCTCTAATGCCATACATGATACATGTCTCAACGTGACGTAAAATCAATATGCTTTATTTATTTATGACCCTTTGAAAAAGGGTAAAACACCAACACGTAATACAAAGGAGGATTTGGATACATTTTGGACCAAACACAGCATCCTAGAATTTATCAAGGAATACATTTGAAATTTCATTCACACCAACACACTATCCTCGTGCCCAACGAGTGAAATAGGTCTTAAATACAAGATTGTGTGTGCAGAAACTCAAACGTACCTGAAGCACAGAGAGTTTTCCCTTGAGATCAGCTTTCTTAGCAGATGGAATAGATGCTCCTTCCACACGGCTATTTAAAGAAGTTACTTTCTAGAATCAGGGAAAGGAAATTCGCTTATTATATCAGCACATAATTTTTTTAAAAAAAAATATTAGAAAGGAGAAGAATTATGGAACAAACTCCACTAGCAAATTAACAGGCCATCTGATGGTGGTTACGATGATATATTGCAAAACAATGATGATGTTGATATTTACATGCATGTTTTTATGATTTACTGTTCACGTGTAGAAACGTATGGCAAAGGCACGAATGCGGAAGAAAACCTTCAAATACTAAGAATTCTATATGTCAAGAACACTGTAACTAGAATTATTATATTGCTAGAGGAAGTGGATACAACCTCATGTCAAAAGAAAATTCTAGCACAGAAAACTGGATGTGCGAGTAAAACATTTTTTTAAGTCCAAAACTGTAACAAAATTGAGATTTCCATCAACAATTCTATATATTTACCCTCACAAAAAGCTGTTGCTTAAAAAGGATTGACATGTAAATGGAATAACCTGCTCCAGAACGCTTCCTTCAGTCTTGGATGCTTCATTTACTTCTTGCTCAAGTGAGGATGCCAATTCCATTGCTTTAAAAGCGTAGTCTGTGGTAACTGCAGTAACTCTACGGATACCTTTGGCAATTCCTTCCTCAGACAAGAGAGCAAATGCCTTAGCTTCTCGGGTATTTGATATATGGGTCCCTGCACAAGTGCATGAATGACTTTACTTATATAAAGGCACCGATAGAGAGCAACCTGATTTACAAAGTGATATATACCCCCACAGAGCTCTGCAGAGATAGATAACCATTCTTCATTTTCAGGATTAGCAAGGAGATCCTCCACTTTTCGACCAATTGAGACAACTCTAACTGGATCAGGATATACCTATATCAATAAAAAGAAACCCATGGTGAACAATAGCACAATCATGTGAAATGATCCCATGTCTAAAACAACTATACAGTGTAACAGAAAAAGATAATCACCTCTCCAAAAACGGCTCTTAGACCATTGACCCTCTTTGCATCAGCCAGCTTAGTTTCCTTTGAGAAAACATCCAATTCATCCTTAATTTGTTCGTTCACAATTGTCTCAATTTCCCTCAGGTCCTCGGGCTTTACAGGCTTCCCTGTAAAATTTAAATAGAATTTGAATAGCCTTCTGAAATCTATTTAAACAAACACCACATAAACTTACCATGAGAAAAATCAAATCTCAATTTCTCAGGAAGAACAATGGAACCTTTCTGGTCAACATGATTACCAAGTACTTCCTGCAGTTGTTTGAAGCATTCAGATATTAACCAGAGATAAATAATAGAGCGTCAAGATTGGATGCTAGCAAGTTAGCAGAAAAATCTCATATAAGATCACTACCCTTAGAGCAAAATTTAACATGTGTGTACATGTATGATTTGGAGCTATCAGCTTGCGCCTCTCATAGTTGACCTGTTGAGCTCAGAAGAAGACCGAATCAATGATATGAAAATGCAACCAATATGCATATAAAAATGAATGAACAGGTATGTAAGAATGAGGTTTTGTGTAAAAGAAAAATCACCTTACAAATAACTCTATCACCAACAGATAATCTGCCTGTCTTCCCATTGAAAGAACCGATATGAACAACAAATCCACCATATATTTGAACATTACTAACTTCAAACACTCCATTGGGGCCTTCAAGTACTCCATTATCATATATCTACAAGGACAAAGAGCAGTAAATTCTAGCACTCTACTCCAAGAAAGGAACGTTCTCACGCACAAACATAGAGAGTGATATTTTAGTGTTAATCTGTAAAACATACTACTTAGATTATATGTCAAATATCTCTGCTACTAAAATATACTTAACATGCGAAAATATCAAAGGGAGGTAACACCCAAGCATTGACCAAATACTATAGATGAAGAAGAATTTATTGAAGTTTAGGAATTTGTCCAGTACAATTTATCATGATGCACAGTTCATTTAACTTGTGAAAATCAAATTTTTTATATGCCTATACAATGCAACTTCCAAACACAAGCAATTTTCTTCATTTTCCGATCCATTTCCTCCATACAGCTCATTTTTCTAGATGCTAAATAGTAAATATACAGCATTTACCAATCACTCGGGATTATTCATTGCAGGTTGAAAACAAAGCAAACGATTACCTGACCACCTTGCTCAGCATAAAAACTAGTGGCTTCCAGGACAATGCCAACTTCCTCANTTCCAAACACAAGCAATTTTCTTCATTTTCCAATCCATTTCCTCCATACAGCTCATTTTTCTAGATGCTAAATAGTAAATATACAGCATTTACCAATCAATCGGGATCATTCATTGCAGGTTGAAAACAAAGCAAATGATTACCTGACCACCTTGCTCAGCATAAAAACTAGTGGTTTCCAGGACAATGCCAACTTCCTCATGGGGAATAGTACTTTCCAAGAACTCACTTCCTGTGTAAACAGCTTTGACCACACTTCCATGATCCTGAGATCATAAGCCAAGTAAATCATCAGTAGATTTTCAATCAATTTTAGATAATGATTTGAACGGGAACATACAACAAAGAAAAATCTCGTAGATTAATACGACACAATATAAGCAAAACGATCATTTAGATTGAAACGACAGTTTTTGAGAAGAAATTTACTATATATGTAGGGAAGATTATAACGTCCATAAATGGACCAGATTTGACAGTTATTTTCAAAAAGTCTGTTCTTTTCATCACCGAACATTTTCCCTAATCCTTCTACGTAGTTATGTTCCAAAATTTTGTTATTCAACTACCATCCAATCTTGAACTCATAATTAAGCTCATTGCTTTAGCCATTGGACTCACAAGGAAATCTAAGTTTAATGTGCCAACAAGTTTCTCACAGTCCAAACATTCAACTGTTTTGCGTTGGCATCTCTCTCTCCCCCCCTGTCTGCCCTTGCAGCATTAACTATTTGCTAGTTGTTCTCTTTCAGGCTAAGCAGGTCCTATTTACCTATCGCCTCCTACCTAGCCACAGGCCAGGATCCCTCTGAAATGTTAACAGGTATCTCCTCTATCTTTCCTTAATTGCTTCTAGAATACAAGTAGAGTGGTATTCCCTCCGTCAGAGAGACCTCGTTACCTCTAGAGATTGCACAAACAAAGTCCTCTTTTCTAAACTACATCATTTCCTTCCAAAAGCACCCTCCCCTAAAGTACAACATGGCTCAAAGATTCTCGGGCATCAGTCAAGCATAATAGTAAAAACTTGGACAAATTTCAAGCCAAGTCATCCCAAGCTCATGAGAGGATTGAAAAACAGTACTCTTCGCCAGTCAAAATCTTTTGACAGACGACCAAATGCCACTCAATTCCAGATCCTATAACCAAAAAATAAAGATCTCGAGCTCGAATCCTTTTCTATTGAACTGAAATAACTTCTCTCAAATGGCAGCAACACAGTTCCCCTTTTTTGTGCAAAGACTTTTCTACTTGATTATCTCCATATAAAAGGCACATCGGCAGGCCAACTGTACAAGCTACATAGTTTATTTCTTATCCAAATCGGAATTGACTGATTGGATCAACCAAATTCATATTTAACCCATTTAAATGATCATCTGAGACCAAATACCCATTTCAAACTCACAAGGAAATGAATCCAGCCAAAACCTGAAACTTAACATGTTACCCAACCTCCAGCAAACAATCTTAAACCTATATCGGTAATGAATCAATGACAATGATGGGGAGGTTTTGGCTACCTTCAATATGAGTGTGGTTCAATTCATAATGTTTCAGGGTACACTTTCAAAATTATGCAAAAGTTTCATGAAGTTGGATTTAAAATCTCTAAGTTGCTCACTGTCGTGAGTTCTCATTTTTTTGGCTTTTTACAACCTCGTGTTACAAACAACACGCAGGGAAGCTAAAGAAACTGGGAGTACTTACCATCCGAGTTCCCTTTTACCTATTTCTATTAAATTTCTGAAAGGAAATAAATGACTATTTACAGCATGCCATTAAAACAAATCAGAAATGCCAGCAGTTTCCAGAATTAGTTTCCTATGAAATTACTTTTGCAACCAGGCTTTCCTGACAAAGTACCAAAAGGGAGAGCTAATTGAAGACACGAGTATCCGAGCAACAGGGAGATAAAAGTTTTCAAAACAGAATGGAAGTCATTTTGTAGACCTCTAGCATAATCATAAACAAAATCATACCAATACATTAAACATTTGAGGCAGATTGGGAATCTTAAACCTAATTATAGAAGTTCAAATTTCATAAACAATAATCCTAAAGAAGATAGAAGAAAATCATCACAACTAAGCCATGAAAAATCCACCAAACAATTCATAGACAAACCTTAAACCAAGTAAACTTAAATGAATCATCTGTCCGAGCAATGCCTTTCTGGTGCAAGGTAGCGGTAGCATCAGCATCCATGACGAAAGTACCACCAGCTTGCTGAGAAAATTAGATTTCCAAACCCAAAAATATGTTAGCATGCACCAGTCTCAGATTAAGAGCATGTTTGTCTTGATTTATAAGTAAATTAAACTAACCCAAGCTTGTTTTTAAACTTATTTAGTTATTCGTAAAAAACTTATCCAAACAATCCTGTTAGTCTCATCTGAAGTTTGTAAGACCAATCATTTTAGCTTCATACATCAAGGATAACACCGGGTCGCTCCTGGGCCTTATTCCCAATAAACTTGGAGTGTCACTTTGCTAAATAAAAGATAAGAATGAAGAAACACGATCCAGTTACCTTATTCTGCGCACTCCTTGATCTTTCCCTTGCCTTATCCATAGCTATATCGAATCCTTCAATGTCAACAGCCAGACCTCTTTCTTCTGCCATCAACTGTCAAAAAGAGATGTCAGTCAAACTAAAGATAGTATGCTTGCGTGTAAGTAATGATGATACATTCACCTGAGTTAGGTCCAATGGAAAGCCATAAGTATCCCATAAATCAAATGCATCCTGCAATCAAATCATCTATCAGAGTAAGAAACAGAGAAAAACCAAATTGGCTCTTCAAAAACTATCTGATTCAGCCCCAATGACTCTGTCACTAACAATTAGCCTATTACGGATGGTTTTAACAATTATGGGTGTGAAGACACTCAAAAGTTCAACAAGTAGGGAGCATAGGTATACACAGAATCAAGAATCTGCAAAGTTTGTCAAAAGGCAGAAAAAGCAATTATTCAAAATTCATATATTACATCACTAAAAAGATACTATGCCCCTGTTTGGTAGGGATTAAAATGAGATTTTTAGTAGATTTTGATAAAAATTTAAAATATGTGGTTGAAAAGTTGTGGGTCCCATGAAATATGTGATTAAAGTTGTTAACTTTGAATTAGATTAAAATCTAGATTTTAATAGGCTTAATAGTGTCTCATGTATTAACATGAAATGTAAAACTGAATATTAAGCGATAGGAAGGAATACGCATGGAAGCTCTTGACATAGACAACTAATATGCTTCACCTCATGATATTTAGTGAGAGAAGGGGACGTGGTGAACTAGGTGAAAGTTATCCATCTTGCACTTCAAAGTTTTACTCATATGCTCGAGTCTTAAATATTGATTAAGAAAGTCTTCAATATTAATAAGATAATTTAGTATTTTCATCTCTTTACCTCAAGACCCTCCAAAGTTCGAAGGAATGACAAAAGGAAACTTTTTACATATTTGCTTTACATACTTCTTACAAACTTATCTTCCTTCTTTCCCACTTTTCACCCCAAATAAATGAAGTCTTTTTATCCCTTGACATACAACCAATGAAATTGGATCAAATACAGGCTGTAAAAAAATGCTTCAAATCTAGAAAGTCCAGAAACTTCAGGCGGAAGAATTAGGAGATCAAAAAAAAGAGGTGCAAGGAAGTCTCTCGAAGGTGGGATGGCTGGAGCAGAAAGTAGGAATCTGATAAGAGTTCTGATCTGTTAAACAGCAATTAGAAGCTAATTGGATGGATTACCGATCAATTGAACAGAAGTTTGCTACTGCTGAATGGTCTGTGTAATCGAACCATTAAATATTAATAGTTTTCCATTGACTACATAGTATATTATAACTATTCATTCTATGCAAATGAAGGCTTACATGAACAATGAAATAAATCAAAGTCAACATTGATATCGTCAAAATAATAGACTACGGATAAATCATAATGCATATGACAACGATGTAAGGATCAATCAAAAGACAATTAACACTTGCCTGTCCACTAAGAATCTTCCCTTGAACCTCTTGAGCAGCTTTCTTGAATTTCTCAATTCCCTGAAGGAGAAGTCAACCAATATAAGCAGTTTGTTAGTCTCTAAACAGTAGCCTTTCTCACTCATTAATTTTTCCAGTGCAAAACTAATTCATATATTAGGAAACAGTAAAATCATTTTCAGCAGTGACTTAATCAGTGAAGTCAAGGGAGCAGTTTGGTGATACTATAACCTTATAATCTAAATAGAGACAGCACTTTGGGTACATTTACCTATGGCAAAAATATGGTCTATGTTCTAATACCATTCTACTGCATACAGTCTATTTTCAAATGTCAAATCACTTGGATAGAATCGAAAGTAATTTTTTGCTCCTCTGTAGTTTCTTCATCTCATTTTAACTTTCAATGTGAAATTGTGAATGGACCTTACCTATATAACACTACTGCGTATCATATCCTGGAAGTAAACAGGCAGAACTATCAAAGTGATACACCCACAAGGGATGATTCGATTATACTTTCAGACTCAAAGTTGAAAGCGTGATCTATTTCCAAATGTCAATCACTTGGCTAAAAAATTATTAAAGTAACTTTTGCTCCTCTGTTGTTTCTTCGTCTCATTCTTAACTTTCCATGTGAATGGACCTTACTTATACGATGGAACACTAAAGAAACCAATCTTCTGTGAGAAAACTCGGAAGATAATTCGAGCATTGTAATTAACTGGACAATGATAATTAAAGTGATTCACCCAAGAGACACTATTCATAATTGAATCTTTCCAATGAATGTAAAGGCTGAAGGAAGCAATGGGACTTAATGCCAGCATATGATAATCTCTACAAAGAGTCCAAACATTGTATGTGCCCCCCTCCCCCTCCTTCCGCCCCCTACTACACAGACAAGCATACACACACAAAAAAATTAAAAAAATAAAAGAGAGAAAAGGGGATTTCACATACTTTAATCAATGTCCTTCCAAAGCTGGCCTCTTCATCAGCAATGATTTCCCTTATCTTAATCTCATGTTGCTTCAGCTCTGGGAAAACATCACCCATCACTTCCACCACAACTTTTACAAGCCTATTTTCAAAAGAATAGAATTTGAATTTGAAAAATCACATGCGAAATTCATGTAACCCATAATTTTCATAGCAGAAAAATTAGAAAACATAGTTTTCCATTCATACCCATTGAAAAAACCTTGTTCTGCTTTCAGGACCTCGGTACCATATCGCACAGCTCGACGAAGGATGCGCCTTAGGACATATTCACGACCCTCATTGCCTGCAAACCAGCAGAGATTAATATAAAAATCAATAGTATGTATTCTAAAGACATCATTTCAAAAGCCAAAATGAAGATTATAGATAGGTAATGAAAAAAACTGCAATGTTCTATTAAATATTATCCAATTGGCTAATCATAATTATTGTTCAAACACAACTAAAGTACGACACCTAAATCTAGAGGCCACATAACAAAGTACCAAAACTTTCTCTATACAAACCCACAAATGTAAACACAATAACAGAAACAGAAAGCAGAATGGAGGCACACTCAAACACGTACTATATATAAATACATGAATTCAACAAATGTAAAAAATGCGGGTGTGTTTGCACAGAACAGACTGTTAGTAAGAGTTCTTCGACTGTAAAGCTCATTCACCTCCAAGAATAGAACATTTGAATGAAGATAAAGCTTAAAATAAGCAATTTCATACAGAAAATCTCAAAGAGTTGGAAAACAATAAACACCTCCAAAAGACTAAAAAGAACTTGAGTTGACAGTCATCCTATTAAGCCAAGGTCTTTATAGAAACAACCTTTGCCCATCCTCCCTCACAATTCTCATGCACAAATCAGCAACTAATGATCATTTATTTCTTACTTCATAAGAAACTACATGATCAAAACTAAACGTCTGCATATAGTTAGCATAAACATGCAGCTGTTCATCAACATTTGCCAAATAATTAAGAAATACATCAAAATAAACAATGTTAGTTGTCACTGACAAAGCTGACAAAGTTCATGTTCACATGCTACTATAGAATGCAAGTTAATGACGACACGAGAACCTAGGTATTAAAAGAATGACTAAATGATTCTAGTAATGTACCTGGGCAAGAGCCATCAGCAATGGCAAACGACAGTGTTCTAATGTGGTCCGCCACAACCCTATATGCCATGTCAACATTGTCGATGTCATCAGATCCAACTTTGCCCGAGTATGGCTGAGCTCCAGTTGCCTGCCAAAAGATTAAAAACTACTCAGAATATAAATTCCACAAAGTAACATAAGTTAAATTTAGAGCAGTTAGAAACTGGCTCAAACTTTATAGTGTCACTATCCTATATCTGTCTTTATTTATTCTAATTCTTTCAAATTGTAATTGTTCACGTGAAAGACATTTAAAGTATCAAATTTATATTAAAATTTGGTTGTGACTTAACCTGTTGAATAGCCTCAAAGATGCGCAAGAACACATCGGTGTCATAATTGCTCATCTTATTCTGAAGAATAGAGGTTAATCTTTCAAAACCCATTCCAGTGTCAACATGTTTAGCCGGTAGAGATTTCAAGGAGCCATCAGCCTCTCTGTTAAACTGTGGAAGAGACATCGAGAAAGTTATGCGTATTATCAAATTGGCAAGAAATGAAACAGCAAGTTGTTAACCATAAACATATAGAGCTCCAATAGGACAAGAGTGAATAATGGACCTGAATAAACACGAGATTCCATATCTCAATGCATGTAGGATCGTCATTGTTTACCAGTGAAGCAGCATCGCGGTTACCAATTCTATCAAAATGAATTTCCGTGCAGGGTCCACAGGGCCCAGTATCTCCCATCTCCCAAAAGTTGTCCTGTTCGAAGTCGTGTAAGGACTTAAAATAAAATAAACACTTCAAAGATTTCTGGATAAAAACATGCATTTTCAGTAATAATTATTTTCTCATTAAAGGGAAAGTAACTGTTAAATGTAAGAGCCCCGAAACAGGACACAATCACCAAATCCAGTTGAGATACTGTCAGCTGAATATTTATTTTAATAACTGATAACAGAAAAGAAAATGAACATACTTTACAATCAAAAGGCAAAACACGAGCAGATGGGAGAAATTTGAGCCAATTATCCCTTGCTTCAGAATCGGCAGGAAGGCCGAGTTTCTCATCGCCCCCAAAATAAGTGGCATAAATTCTATCCTGAGGTAATTTATACACCTGAAGGAAATAATACAGTTGAAAATAAAAAACGAAACAAAATGAATCAGTTTTGTATGCATGTTCGTATACATGTGTACAGCAGAAGCGCGCGGGACTTGCCTTAGTTAGAAGTTCCCAAGCCCATTGAATTGCCTCACTCTTAAAATAGTCTCCAAATGACCAATTACCAAGCATTTCGAAGAAGGTATGATGATAAGTGTCCTTGCCCACGTCGTCGAGATCGTTGTGCTTACCACCTGCTCGGATGCACTTCTGGGTATTGCAAGCGCGGGTTAGTTTGCTTAACTCAGTGCTGGGATCAACCGTACCCAAGAAAATTGGCTTGAACTGATTCATACCTGCCATAAACACACACACATACGCAGCAATAGCAGTGAACAATTTCCAGAGAAAAGTAAATAAGGAATTCAGCAATTAGTAAAAGGGAAAAACTTTACCGGCATTAGCAAAGAGAAGGGTAGGATCACTATGAGGAACAACGGGGCTTGATTTCCAGTGGACATGGCCTTTTTCCTCGAAGAATTTGATGAAAGTGTCCCTGACTCGGTTGGCCGGCCACTCCAATTCACTCGACTGAGATCCCATCGCTGATTCCAATAACTCTTCTTCTGAATCTCTGCTGCTACTAACACCGATATAGCTAATACTGCGTCGCAGAACGAGACGAATCCTAGTTTTCCTAAACAATGATGAGGGTGAGACAGCCGCCGGCAACTGCAAATGAATATGCGGTGAATGAGACGACGGAGGCGGCAGTGGAAATGTACGAAGTAGGGTGCGGAAAGGTAACGCCAAAGGATGGGAGAAAATGCTCCTCTTACAATAAACCCTCATCCATAGTCCGAGTCTTCCAAATACTAACCCCCATTTATTATGGTTATTATTCAATTAAAGTCGCTCTCTCCCATTTAAATATACAAAAATATTTTGACCAGTTGGGCTTGATTCACCTTCCCAAATAAAAATTAATTGAAATATTGGTTTCAATTTAGTAATTCAAATTAATTTAGAGGGTGTTTGGTTAAGATTAAAATCGGATTAAAATTGAAAAACTAACCGTTATTGTTGATTTTTATTAGACGAGTGGACCCAATAACGGCTATATTTTCAATTTTAATCGAATTTTAATCGCTCCCAAACAAGTCCTTAATTTTAAATTCAATACTGGATTTTCTTTTCCGAAAAGTAAATAAGTTACTTTTTAATAATCAAAGTTTTGTTCTTTTTTTTTGGTAAAAAAATGCTATTTGTGCTTTTAAGTAAAAAAAGTTTATGCTCTTGCTGTAGTGCAGCATAAAATTTGAAAGAGTGATGTTATATCACCAATGTAACTTTTTGATAAGGCATAATAATGATTCGCAAGCTCATCACAGAATGAGGAAAATTAAATGCTAAGTTAGGAATAAAAAATAACACTATGGTCGGAAAACAAATGGTACTATGTCAACCTCCACTCTCAATACACGAGGATAAAATAAACGTAAAATTTATCATCAAGTAAAATAACTTTCGATCTCTAATGGAAAAAGTTGGCCGAAGTGGAGGAGGAAAAAAAAAGGTAGGGAAATTCAACATAGTGTTCATTGAACCTCCTAACCCAATCATTACACTGATGACAAACTGTCTTAAAGTTGTATGCGATACCGTTTGGATCCACCAATCAAGAGCATTGATGAGAAAGCTTGAGCTTGAAGGTCGACCGGAATATGGTGCACCGACAAATCATCCCCCTCAAACAATCAAAATCTAGTAAGGCTTATGAATGGTTCAAATACTTGTCCGATTTTGGATGATTATTTGGTCTCGTCATTATTGTTCATCTCATTGCTTATGTAAACATTCTAAAACCTTAAAATATTTCTAAATTCTAACATAAGTTAACCTCTTTAAATTACACATCGAAATATATTTGACCATCGAACCTCCCATTTCGCTTATGGTGGACTAAATTCACCATTTTCTCTGCCTTTTTGAGGTTCAAACTTATAAACAATCAAGTTGACCAAAGAATGTTACATCACGAGTGTAATATCATGTTTCTATACGTATATATATATATAAATCATTGCCTTTCAAATTGAGTGTGCAGCACAAACATTTTAGTAAGGGACCTATATAATAAAGGGACCTCCATGTGTTCATTATGGATACTATTTTGTTAAGGGTTATGTATCCTTAACATTTCCCTTTCGTGTATCATGACAATTTGATATGACAATTTGATGGTGTACGTGATATAAAAAATGTAATTGATATTGAGATCATTTATAAGATATTTTCAAATTATAAAAACCCATGGGAACAAATGTAATGTATCAATATAATATTTTCAGAGTTTTATCTATATTTAAATAATCCCAACACAATATATGAAATGTGAAAATGTAGAAATAAACATATATCTATATTAAATACAAAATCAGAGCGATTCGGCCACCACAAAGAACCCAAAGACAATTAACTGTCCACCTTCTCAGATTGAGTAAGGCTGAGAATCCAAAGCCACGAAAACCTGAGGGTTCATCCACCGATTCATCGTTAGTCTCGATGATTTTATTGATTGTAAATCAATCTTGGTTTATGTACGTAGGAATGGAGAAAATTGCGGAAAATCAAACAATTATACAATATTTGTCTTATGGAACATGTTTGGATTATTTAGCTACCATGTTAGCATAACCAATAACTGTAAATGGACCCAAACAACTAGGCAATATTAGGAAACCCGACCACGTTTTATTACACACATCTATTACAGACAGACAGACAAACAGACAAACATTGCTATTAGATGTATTACGTTCCGAATCCACAGATGTCACTTCCCTTGAGACAAGCTAATAGCTAACACACTGATTTACCTAAAACGAAAATATCGTGCATGGTAAGACACAAGGTAACATGTTCAAAGTCCAAAAATTAGGAAAACAGAACATAGTTCAGCCCGACTAACATGTCTGAGTTTACCAACGTTAATATAGAGTGAAACACTGGTAGCAAGAGCATCATAGTTGACTTCATAAAAAGTTTCATGGTCAGGAGTTGGTATTGCTTTTAGTTTTATGGTTTAAGAGTTATCTGACTGCATCTGATTCAAGTGGAAACCACCTTCCTTATTCTTGTGCACCTCTACCTTGAATTTCTCTTCTTTTCCTCCTCGGTTGACCTTCAGAAGCATATCAAACTTGGCAGACTCCTCAACAACCTATTCAAGAAGCTCAACATTATTAGACATTGAGCTTGGTTGAACTTAATACCAACTCATACATAGTCTGGAATTAACTGATTCCGATTCTTGTATCAAAACATAGTGGAAGGATGATTAAAAACAATTGACACCCTCTAGGATTTAGATACAGAATATACATATACTTTTACAAATAAGAAAACGAATAGAACACGATTGCATGTTATGTCCCGTAAATCAGTCAAAAACATGAACTGGAAAAAACTTGAAGGTTGGGGTTTATGGGGAGACTAAAAAATGGCGAGCCCACAATTTGTGTGATACCATATCGCATCCTATGAAACAAGATGAGCCAAACAAACTACAAAATATTGAATTTTGGTGGGAGAATATGACACAACTGAAACATGTAGGAGAATATAATACTAGGAACACGATGAAACATTCTTAAAGAGAAACTCAAAGTCTTACCACCACGAGGATAGTATTGGACCATGCTCTGACACAAAAGGTCTACATCAAAGCCCTATTTAATACACGGTAAAGAGACGACTGCTTATTTGGAATAGACAATAGAACAATCGCCAATACGACACTGATACATCTCTAATACCAGTTGATGATCATCCACAAACATCCAATTATCCTTTCCTTTGTGCAAAACACTTATCATACTCCCAACCTCGGGACACGTCCGACCACTGTAGACATTGAAGATATTATTGTTTCTTCGATCCACGGTATCTTTCTATAAGATTTA
>CAIGRR010110700.1:0-11122 GCA_903798365.1 Fraxinus sp. 1973-6204 | reverse complement strand
AAGAATTTCTGTTTAACTTCCGTTATATAACCACTTATTATATAGAAGATATATTAAACATTCCTTAAAAAACAAGAACAAGAAAATTTCTCTCTTCAAATGTAGGTGAACCCTAAAATATTGTATCTATTGTTTTAAAATCAACCATGGTATCAATTTGGAAAAGATAATGGATCAAGATAGAAGTGCCTAGCAGGTTACGTTGTTAATCAACTAGTTCTTAACTTGTTTTAAACAGTTTTTTTCCTACTTCAATGTACTTGAGACTCTTCAATTACGATAGATACGGTTTTTTAGATCCACCCGTTACAATATTTCGCCCCAATCGGCTCCAAACTCATATCCCCAAGTGCATGCTCAATGCCGGGTTTCCAAAAAACAATATGAAAACACTTCAAATCATGAATATTAATGTATCTAACGGACAATATAAGTTTCTATTCCTTTCGTTACTTCTTAAAATAAAGTTTTAAGGTGAACTGGCCTATTTTCGAGTCAGTTGGCTAGTTCTTAATTTGTTTTAAACGTTTTTTTATTTTTGTAGTTTTTATGTATAACCAAATTGGTTTGCAAAACAACTACTCGATTTGTTTTTTTAGAATATTGGCATCTATTTGACATATATTCAAAATTTATGTTAGGATATACCCAACAACTCATCCCCCTAAGTAATAAGGGGGAAGGAATTCCAAATTTTGGAAATTAAAGGAGGTATGAGAGGGGTAGGCAATCCACCCCAATCTACTATCAATAAAACTTTCTTATTAAAAGGCTGCAGTGTGAAACCAACTATTAAAACTTGTTTGAAAATCGGAACGTATCCTTAGATTTGTCGTCGACATGTTAGAGCCATTATTAGACAAAGGCTCTGAACCTGAAAATAGTCTACCTTATCTAACAAATCATGTATGTTTCATAGTCGAAAAGGTCTTGCATGGATATGGGAAGTAACCCTATGGCACAAGAGACAAGCCCTGATGGAAAGAATTTGTCGCAAATCCTTTCCAAATAGAGAAATGCTACATCTACAGTCTTTTTACACATACATTTTGACAGCTCTCTCACATGGGGGTGGGACCCACAATCGCGGGCCCCACCCCATGTGAGAGGACTGTCAAAATTATACATTCAGCCTTTTTGTTCCAAATATGGGCTACCTAGATTTGAAAAACTCAAAATTTGTGGTACGTGTTGGTTGAGCAAACAACTGAAAACTCTCATATAAGCACAAGACTGAAATTTCAACTACCAAATCTTTATGGGTTCTATATGTAGACTAGTGTGGGTAAATTGGGTGGAAATATATAATGAATTTCTTCTTGATGACAAATCTATTTATACAATTTGAAATAGGAACAAGGAAAGAGTTGACAGGAGACCAACTTACAAAAACGAAACGATCCTTCCGTAACCAGTCATCCATAACATCTTAAAAATGATTTATACCATAAAACAAATGTTATGAAGGAATTGACTAAGATGCTTACAAGAGAAAAGTTGCAACAATACATTCATAGAAGTGATAGGAGGAGATGAATTGAAGGCGACTTTTCACGAGATATCTGAATAGAAAGGTACCAAGAATTTCTTGACAAAGTAGAGAAAAAGGAAGCAATAAGTACTAATCGCGTTAGGCGAGCATATGGCAGATGTGTTCAACACTTTAAGAAGACAATTTTTTTGCTAGAGGCATTTTATATAATACCGATGCTTAAGGACAACTTGCAAGCTTTGGCACAAAAGATAACCAAATTCATGATATTACTGTGTTCAAATGCAAGCGCTGCTACATTCATAAGACCATAAACTAGTACATTATAAACCTACCAAACACTAGATCAAAGCAATAGAACTAAATCAGTTTAAAACAATGATGTCTAGGGAGGTCTAAAGACCATCCCTTGCTTCAGCCAAACCATCAATGCATAAGCAAATATAGATATCAACTACACGAGTGCCCGCCTGATTTTAAAGAACATGCATTATGAAAATTCTCCATATTTCCCTCTTCAAATCAGAAAGATAAGGCCAGAAATGCATGAAAAGAAAATTTGTTCAGCAAATTGACCTGTAGTTATGGGTTAATCCATTCAAAATCCCTAGCAAAAGGACTTGTGGCATTTACAATTCGATAAACAAAACAAGATTCAGCATAAAATACTGCACTTTATATTACATTCTAATATTTCAATCCTGTACTAGTGAGCTGTACATCAAATGTTTCAGAAAGGTTGAACTTACAGAAAAGTCATTTTCGAGTGAGATAGTAATCATCGGAACTGGATTGGTCAATCATACAACCCTTCTTGTTCCCATATATTCCCAAGAAAATCAACCATTTCCTGTTGGATGGAGCACATTGGATTGTTCAGTCTTTTAACATCAAATACTGTAAAAGAAATATTAAAAAAGGCACCAAGGATTTGCAATATTGACTCACTGAGAGAGGAATCAACTGAGGGAATTTCTTGCTAGTTCCCAGAAGGCTCTCATAATTTGCGTTACAATATAATTTCAGTATAAGTTAGTGTCAAATAACAATTAAAAAACATTGCATTTCAAAGCATCAATACTATACAGGGAAAATAAAAAAGCATGTCAGGGGTTCTAGAGGATATGCACAAGGGATCTCATAGTACAATTGCCACACATGCGTAGAAGCCTACACTCAAATAACTGTATTTATCGGACTCTATCTACATCAAACATATTATTTGACATAATTTTGATTCAAAATCTAAATATTTTGTGGAAAACATGTATAGCACAATATAAATACCTTACAAGGTCCTGAACTTTTCCTCGGCTTTGAGACCTTTTATTACCAACCCACTGAAGCCTGGTTTGGTTCCAAAGCAGAAGACCTGCATCCAGGAAATTACAAAACTTTTAAAAGCAGCAAAGTTCAATGACACGAAGCCCGAATGTAACTGAATATGCACAAATGTACTTTTGCACCAAAGACAAGCCATAGATAAAATTACTGATAAAGACTGAATGATCCTGTGTAAATAATGCATCAAATGGCACTAAATCAGTTTATTTAAGGAATACTACAGTCAACAGAACTTGCCATGATTTATGAAATCAGAATGGTCACTTGTGCTGCTGATACCAGTGTTCTGGCTCTTCTGATTTGATATATTGAAAGATGACAAGCTTCTCTGTGATAGAAGGGTGCTATTGTCAATATTATACGTGCTGGTGCTCCAAAAACCTTCCGAAATGCTTGGTTTCTTCACTGCCAGACCTTGAATTCTTAGTGCATTTGAGGGCTCATCCACCGCAATGATTGGTTGGGATTTAGTACAGCAACCAAAACAATTTCTGCTCTGTTACAGTTCCTGGTTATACACATTTGCAATAAATTCTGACAAGTAGATAATTCAGTTTGACGCCACCAGATTACTAATCAAGCAGGCAGTCTTCCTCGTCAAATTCTTATTAATCAACAATATATGTCTATTGGAAATTATATCCTAGATGAACGACTGCTACTGTCGATTTCTAGTTGTTCCTAGCTATGTTTAAGGTAAGCCTTGGGAAACAATTCAGTGGATATGAATGCAAATGCATGGATTTGAAAATTTTACCCATTTGGACAACAATGGAAATCACAAGAATCAAAAGGATGGATTGAAAATAATTAGATTTCATTTTACTGTCCTATGAACTACATAGGAAATACAAAAACGAACTAGTCAAGAGAGGCATTCTTTTGCAGACAAAGGAATTTTTTTTTTTTTTTTTCCCATGCTGTCCTACTTTTTCAATTCGCAAATGAATGTGCACTCCTCCAATACAATTTTAATCAGAAAAATTCACCTGCCCGTGTCAAAGAAAAAGGTGGTTTCAATTAAAAAAATGCACACAAACACAATCAACGTTCAAAAATCTAAGACTTAAATCAAGAATTTTCTGAAACATATTAAACACTTGCATCATACATTTCAGCTCAAAGATATCGTTTGTATTGATAATTTGTACTTATTCAACTTAAAAATTAACAGCTCTTGTAAGGGTTCTGCATCTGACAGGCTTACCATCATTTCTTACTGATTAACTACGAAAAGATAGAGTAAAACATAACAGGCTTTTTAATAAAACTAGAGCAATGACCTAGCATTTAAAATAATATCACGTTATCATTGAAGATTTATTACTCCCACAACGTGTTAAAATTTTCAGTTCTAAAAATTAAATATGACAGTTCATTGAAGATTTATTACTCCCACAATGCAGCTAAACTGATGTAAAAGACAATGGAAACAATAGTTTCAAAATACCAAATCAATTAAAACATCAATCTTGATAAGCCCAATCTGTATTCATTGAAAAAATCATAAATTAAATTCGAAGAAATTGATTAAAATCAGAGTACACACCCAATGCAAGTATGAATCTGACTGATGCAGGCGCTGAAAGAAGTGTACAGCATCATATATCCAAACATATATTTGAGTAATGAAATTCCAACTGTGCTCAGATCACAGAACCCACCATAAATCAGCTAAAAACAAAGCCCTGAAAATATTTTAACAAATATGTATCAATTTACAGTAGAATTCTATATATCACACGCAGTAGACTGTGTTTTACAGGGTGAGGATAGGAAAAGGCAAACCTTATTGATGAACAACTATATGCTAATTAATTGCTTAAACTTGGTGGGCTGATAGAGTGGCTGATGATATGACAGTAATAGGTGTAAAGTTTAATGATAATTACTTGCATTATTGAGTCAGCACCTTATCTGTAATTAATCATGTCTATATATTTTTTCAAGATTACATCGCTGTCTGTAGGCAATGTGAAATGAATGATTTTTTAAGAAAACCATTTTTTCTTGTTTTTGTTTGTCTTCCTTGAAAAGGCAAGCTAAAGAACTTTGTTTTCCGATAAAAATTAAACCTTTACGTGATGAATATTTATAATGAAATTGTAGAGATGTCGATAATCAAAATCAAGAATAAGATGTTCTTCTTCGATTATTTTAGTTAGTTTTATGTTATCTCATGGAATAGAGAATGAAGTGGGAGCTTATGACAGGTTTCTATGGACCATGCATATTGCAATTACAAGTATATTCATTAATTAATGGTCAATCCATTATTGTTCAAATTGTATTCTAAAATCCAAAGCCAGGTTCAGTTAATACCGTGTGCAACTTCAATGATGCTACACTTACATAACTATTCTTTTGCCAGAAGTCTGCCAGACACTCAGACAATAGAGGGGTGGGTGGATTATTTTTTCATTTTTTATTTCCGTTAGCTCCACACGTGAGAATCTGTAAAGCTTTTGACAAATGAATAGTTCTGGCAATTCAGCATTTTTGGTGCAACTTACATCCAGTTTATGGAACACGCGTGTGAAGCTTCTGACAAATTAATTCAGTATTTTTGGTGCAACTTACATCCAGTTTATGGAACACACAGTGAGCTAGTCTTATCTGCATTTATTTCGTCTGGAGAACGACTCCTTATGACATGGCTTAGTCAATTGTTCTCGCAGCTTAAATAAAATTCCTACAGCTGCCTCTCTGAAGGCATGAAGATAACCGCTGATCGAAATAGAAGTGATATACTGAAGAAAATCAAACCTTCTCACGTTCCATGAATATCCAAGAATCTAAGGCTTTGGGGGCAATTTGATCGTTTAGAAAATTTGACAGATTAAAGCTAAGAAGCTTTAATTAACTTTGTTATTATATCACATTTTATTTATTAACTTACGTATCTTGTATTCTTTGAAGTTACGCTTTGAACACCTGCCCACATACACCTTGATAACAATTTTTAGCCAGCCTCGATAGGGAAATGGCTCACTTATATTTTGTGCGAACCTTTCATGCTTGCATATCACTTATGCCTCACAAGCAAAGGACAAAGTTCGTGAAGCATATTCCTCGTTTCAACACCGTCGTAAAGGCATCCAATAAACCGGGCATAAGTTATCAAAGTTCTTGTAATACTGAACTATAATATTCGAAAAATAAGTCTAGCTAATACAGCTAACTTGTGTTCAATTTCTGAAGCTTTCTTAAAAATCAACAATCTATTACCATTTTTTCTACTGCTTGCAGCCTGGATTGAGCAGACGGCTCCACCAAGGCGTTACTGACAACATTTCATCCTTTTTGTATATAAGAGCAGGCAATCCATTTGTGAAGCTACGAGCGAGTGATGTCTCCTCCTTGCCACTTGTCACCGAGGAACTGAAATTGATACCATTAAACACAATCAAAGTATCGCATTTCATTCATAAAGAATGAGGTATGTTGCCAATTACAAAAGCAAAAGATAGGGAGAACACCATAGCTGCCCATAGAATCAACACGTCAAAATTCATATGCTATATTTAGCTTCATTAGATTGTTGTATGTGAATGCTAAACAGGGAAATCAGCAAACAATAGCAGGAAGGTAGATTGGAACAAGACATGGAAGGGATTGAGAAACTTGGAATGAACATGAATAAAAACTGAATAAGAAATCATTACAATCTTTTTTGCATTATTCATCTAGTAGTTATGTGATGATTACGATAAAAGTGGTATCACTTGCATGTCTTAAGGCCAATCTAGGGAAATTGACTTGAGATGTACGTGTGCCTTAACCATATTTAAAGATGTTAACAATATAAAACAAGTATTCCTTAGATTCTCGATATTTATTAGTATTTGGATTATCAGCTGGGTACTCATAATCCAGTAAAACTAGCACAAAATGTACTCTGAATGGATCATAAATTTCATATTATTGACATGAGAATACCCCAAGACATCCTTTCTAAAAATTCAATGAATTAGACATTAACCTCGTGGCCGCAGTTAAAGGATTTTTTGTCAAGAGTTCAGATATTAGGAATCAAATAACATTTATGAAATACATATATGAAATGGTGATGAGGATGGGCTGAGTCATAGGATTGCATTAACTCCTTTCCTTTGAGAACATAGTTAGAATGGAAACTTGAAGAATAAATCTGTAGATATTGGATGACCATGCAGAATCATATGTTACTTATTTGAAGAGGATCAAATTGCAAAAGTTGAGGAAATTTCGAAACTCTTGAACCGGTAAAATCAAGTTCGGGTCAACAGGTTCCTGGTTGACCCAGTTTTGACACCGTTTTTAAAGAAATGGTTTTATATGTACAACCTGACCCGGTTCCCCTTTTTCAGGCTAACCGGGCATTCCGGTCCGGTTTTGATAACAGTGGTTATAATTAAGACAGAGAAATAAATGATCTTATCCAACTGGAAAATCATATGGTGGAAGGATCAAATTATAGTGTAACCTACAGTGGAAAGGTTCAGAAAAATGGTGATTCATCACCATTTGGGTAGTCATCAAGTATATAAATTAGATATTAGGATTTAACTGGCTTAGAGGTTTCCTTGGGTAAACCGTAAAGAAGTCGTCAATTTGGACTCGATATAAATTGGATGTGTTTATTTCGCAAAATTGGTCGGTTAACACAAATACACATTTCATATGACATACATACACATAGTTAAGACATAATAGAAAATTTAAAACACCCAGGAAACAAAAAGATAGCAAAAGTATTCCAAGAAAATTTACGGCCACTATTCCCCATATCCAAACAAGTAGGTATGAGTCAGCCACCCATTTGTACTCCCTTTTCTCCCTTAGCTCGTTGGAGGACCTTTCAGCTACCTATAGCTTCTTTTATAGATAATGTTAGAATCCCCTCACTGCAAGGATTGTTTTGTGAGGGAAAGCAAATAAAAGATAAAAATGTTTGAGGTAGCTAATCATGAATAAATGCGTGGGTTCAAACGTTTGAAAATTCTTATTTTTTGCTGCATTTATGTATTTCAAATAGTCATGTCAGGATACTCCAATACTGGATCACGATTCCATATAGAAGTTCAAAAATGAGCCAATTGAATCAACAACAGTGTAATGAACAGACCTTTCATTTCTGAAAACTTAGAAATGCACATGCATGTACTTACAAACAAAAATGAAGAAAGAAACTCAAATACATACGTTGGAGGTAATGGACCTTCATAGGCAAATGTTGACAAGCCCTGACGCTGCTTATGCTTGGGATTGGCAGTGCATAATACATAAACTCGTCCACGTCGTTTGACTGTCCGACAAAACTCACACATTTTCTTCACTGAAGAACGGACTTTCATGGCTACAAATGATTATATAGTCAAGACACCATCAGAAATACAATACTTAACCGTGGACAGGAAATTGTAGTTATGTTAAGGCCTTTGTTCTAAATTGGAAGAAGTTGTCAACATGAATTATTCACAAATTTGATGGAGTCCAAATGATTAAAAACTCTAGTTAGCACAAAAGTGAAGAATCCTCATGCAGGGAGTTTGAAAGCCAACACGGTAGTAACCATAATAGGGCAAGTAATATGGAGAGACTATCTTTTTGTCCGTTCTGCTTTCCTGTCATATAGTGATCCTAACCAGCACGACCAATTGGATGGTCTTTTGGGCTTCTAAACAAACTTGTGCAAAAACAATGATGAGATTCCCACAGATTACCCATGTAAGAGCAACTATGATATCCAGGATCAACGATGTTTCTTTTCTCTAGCGTACAGTTTGCATAGAATTCATAAGCAAGGAAAGGGAGAATCCAAACCTTCATTGAGAAATGGTTTTGCAGCAGCTTTCATCTAGTATTACAATTTAGCAGGCAGTGGCAATTATTTGGTTAAGAAGTTCCTGTGTTCTAAAAGTTAATAGTTGTTCTGACAATTTTATTATTTCAGTATATAGCCACCTATAGTTTGAGCCTTTGGGTCTTCATGGGTTAATTTAAGTTAGCCTTATTCTAAGTTCTAGTTATACTAAAAAAATATGTATAGTCAAATACGTATGTAGTTATTAGACTTTATTATATATTATGTCAGCCTGCCACGAGTGTGCATAAGATTAGTAAGCCATAACAGATTAGAAGTTGTTGAGAATTATACACTCTAATTCTATTCCACCGAAAGCAAACAATTCGAAGAAATAAAAATAAACATTCAAGAACAAGCAAGATTTATAGATATTCACCTCAATGTGAGACTACGTCATCTCCCGTCGCAGCAATAATTCACTATGATTAAAAAAAAGGTTTACAAGAGAAAACCGCACACCTTTCTCCTCTAATCTCTCTCTCTCCTTTTTAATGATAATAATAAAGTCTATGCAAGGATCCCTATTTATAAGATAAATAAGGGCAAAATCAAATTTTACAAGGACTCCAGTTCTTTAATACAATTTTACAAGAATACAAATTTCATGAAGTAAAAATAATTAGGATAGGTAACTTAACAAAAGTATGTAGCTGCATCCAAAATAAATTCAAGATTTTTGAAGCTTATCCCGATGATCAATTCCAATATCACCTTTGACGTTATTATTTTGTTCTTGATGCATAATATATGGAGGAAAAGAAGGGAAATTCTGGGACTCTTTCATTAGTGTACTTGGAACAAGTTTTAGCGCTTGATGAGAAACTGGGTACTTAATTGAGAAATAAAAAAGTACAAAAGAGACAACAGAACATTCTCTAAATACGAGAAATAATTAACAAGCCCACAAAACTACGCCATATTACACCAGTTCCCTAAATTATAGGAAAACCCCAAACTCTTTACGAGTAGGCATCTAAACAAAAGCCCCACAAACTCCTATCCCACAGAAACTCAAAGTCCGTAGCCACCCCCTCAAAAATTCTAGCATTCTCTCTACCCCTAATAACAAAGTCTGCCAAAACTACAGATTTCCAAATAATTTGAGATTTTTCTGACGAACCAAGCCAACCACAATATCAAGATATAAGAGAAAAATAGGTCCTATGCACGATCAAGTTTTGCACTTTAACCAATGAGATATTAAGCTTTTAGAGTTTATTTACATAGGATTTATTATATTATTAGACTCAAGGGTAGTTTTATCTTTCAGTATTTAATGTACATAGACCAAGGTTTTATTTGTATCCTAATAGATTTTTGCAGTAAAAGTTTTATCTTCACAGTAAAATTTTTGCAAGTATTCGTGTCCAAAAAAAAGCCTAATCCAACTCTAAAGTTGCGGGGTGGGAGGGGGGGGGGGGGCTCACTTGTCCTCAATCCTATATTTATATTTTACATACAGTTTATGTAAACCTGCTAACACGACAGACAGTAAATCCTGGCTACCAGTTGACTATGTAATTGTATTGCTTCCACTTCTGGTTAAGTGTGTTTTAACTTAAGTTCCANTCACTTGTCCTCAATCCTATATTTATATTTTACATACAGTTTATGTAAACCTGCTAACACGACAGACAGTAAATCCTGGCTACCAGTTGACTATGTAATTGTATTGCTTCCACTTCTGGTTAAGTGTGTTTTAACTTAAGTTCCACGTTATTCCAAGAATTCAAGTCATCCATACAGCAATCAAATAACCTTGCTCTCTAAGGTGGCATTATCAATGGCTTGGAACAAATCTCGACAGCAACTTAATCAATTGAAAATGGATAAAAGCACATTTGGCAAACAAGAAGCACATAAAATTCATGTACCACTTGGTCTGATACTCCAAATCAAAATGTGTAAAATAAGTGGCAGGCTTTGCACTAAAAATTGTTTGCTTTTACCAAAATTATGCAGCAATAACAAGTTCAGCTTTTAATAATCAAAAACAAAACAAAAAAACTATATAGGATAGAGGACACAAATGCCTAGAGCAAAACTCGATGTGCTCAGACAGTTTCTCAATATATGGACTTCTTAGCACTAAGTCTCAAGCAGTAGAATTATTTAATAAGTTTAGTGGACCTTAAATATCCATCACAATTTTGGACAATAAAGATTCTCTAATCCACGAACCCATGAAAAGAAAACATAAATTTATTATTGACGTTCAGAAAACCATCACAGTAACAAATGAATCCCCCCATGCATTAAATCATTCGCTCGTACAAAGCCCATTTACAGATTTCCAAGAAATGCCAACCTTAACATCCTACTCAAATCATTTCTTGTAATCAGGTAAAAACGTGTTCCACGTGACTAATAGTGAATATTGCTTTGTCACATTTTTGCTCCTTAAACAGTGAACTCAACACATTTTCTTCATAAAGCAA
>CAIGRR010110687.1:0-10938 GCA_903798365.1 Fraxinus sp. 1973-6204 | reverse complement strand
GAAGGCGGTGAATGTATTGACATGAAAGTTTTGCCTCACTTGCTATGTCTTTTCCCTTATCAAATGTGTTCAGGTGACATGTTCTTTCAAAATAGTAAAAATCAATCATAACATGAAACAATTTGTAGTAAACTCATACACACCTTAAGGGGAAATAAGGGGATGAAGATACCATATACTACTAAAAGCAATAAAAATTATTAATCCTATATCTAAAAAAAATAAATAAAAAGAAAGAAAATAGGGTTGCCTCCCAGTAAGTGCTTAATTATAGTCATTAGCTTGACTTTGATGTTCTGTATTATGGAATTCTGAAGAAAGTTTTTGATGCCTTTCTGAGTTTGCTTATTTTGACTTTGATCAACTTTTCATTGATTCTCCAAATCTTAAACTTGCCTCGTTCAATGTGATATGACTGGCCTACTCCATCCAATTCGAAATCAACTATGTAGACTTCTTCTTCTTCAGACTTAATCACAAATTCAATTTTTGTACAATTGATAATGCCAAAAGTATGTGTGTTAATTTCATCATGAATTGAATTGCCCTCGCGCGCGCACAGGTTTGTCCCTGAGCATTTTTCTGTATTTTGGCCGTAACTTTCTCTACAAGTATCCGATTAAGTTTATTCAAAATGTGTAGGAAAGGTAATTCAAAGGGCTACAATTTCCCTAGATATACAATTTTTCCAATTCGAATGTTTGCTATCCGAAAAATGGGTCTCAAGTTAAGACTAAAAATCCACAGCAAAACTTATTCGGTCGGAAATTGATTTGTGAAAATACTTCTACTATATTACACTCATTTGACCCCCATTTTGCATCCAATTGATCATATATGATCTTCAATCATCGTTTTGTGCTCCGAGTCAACTATTAGAAGTACACTTTGATCCCCCAAACTTTGAATTTCCTTCGTTTTCACACATTTTTCATTCATTTATTCAAAATCCACCAATTTGCATTGAGTTCAACCTAAAAAATATAATTAACACAAAATTAAGCTATAATTCATCCAAATCACTAACAAATATTCTAATTTAATGGTATAAATAAGTGTACAAAATACACTTATCACAAGGGAGTCTAAATAGTCCTCCCACTTCTTTTGGTGGAGTTTTGGCCACTCTCAGTTCTAACCTTAGACTGTTCAAGTTTAAGACCTTATCTAGAGTTGCAATTGAAGATTTTGTGAGAATTGGGTTGGATGAAGGCTTCCACAAACTTGAAAAAAATACTGTTCACTTTTCTAAAAATCCAAGGAGACAATTGTGAAAATAATTCATGGCAAACATACCAAAGAGTGTTACGAAGTGTTAGGATTTTTATTGTATTGACAATTCTTTAGACAAAAGGATTATTATAAAAGAATTGAATTGTTATACAAGAGTTGTAAAAGTCAAGGAATCTTTTGGAGGGTTGTATATATGAATTATGAGTCTTTCGGTCTGAGTATGTAATAAGGAGAAAGAGTTGCCTGATTTATGCTAACATATTGCCTAGTTGATGCTCGAGCGTCAAAAGCAGAATCATTGTCGCCCGTCTATCACACGCCTCTCGCTTGAGCGACATACCTCTCACTTGCCTATCACTACCTGATGCTTGAGCGACGGTATTTTTCGAGAACCCCTAGCTTGCATTTTTCAAGAATCCTATATTACCTAAACACCTCATATTACAAATACCCAATGGTCATTACGTTTTTGTTTGTGGTTGATCATTGTTTGACATCTTCATAACATCATTAAAAGATCCAAGAACACATCCAAATATTGAGATTAACATTTTTATTCTTGAGATCAATCAACCACAAGTTTTGAAAAAACATCAAATTCATATAATCCAAAACACTCACTTCCTATATATCATCAGGAAGGTACTATCTCAATAGTCTTATGAGATTGCTAAAATTTGAGGGAGGTTGAACCAGAAGCGCAAGAAGACTACAAAAACAAGACATTCTTGGTGATTCACAAGAGATAGACAATTCTAGAAGATCGGGAGCAGATGTGAGTAAAACACGTTCCAATGGGTCTTGAAAATTGCATGAATTAGATCATTGAGTCTAGTTGGTTTTCTAGGCTGATTATACTATAAGTTTTTATTATCAATAGTGAAAACTACTGACTTGGTCCCAGAGTTTTTACCTAGTTAAGAATTTTCTCCTTCATCAAATCTTGTGTTATTTATTGCTTTAATTATTATTGTGAAAATTCAAAATAGGATAAAATTGACTTAATTGACTAAAAATTTAGAAAAATTAAAAAGTGACATGTTGCTTTTAATTGATAAGTTTAATTCCGCATTATTCACCTATTAGGTGATTTTATGGTCAAACTAGTAACTTTCAAATGGTATCAGAGCCCAAATTCGATTCCAAACTCTAGTTTCTAGATGAGTAGTTCATTGTCTGTCTCGCCATATTTTGACGGCAGTAACTATACCTATTGAAAAGTTAGAATGAGAGCCTTTCTGAAATCCATGGATGGGCGTATTGAATGGTTGGACCGTCCCATCTGCCGTAGTTGTAGGTGTAGTTACCCCTACTAATATTTCAAATTGGTCTAAGAAAGATTTAGATGAACGTAATTGGAATAGTAAAGGGCTCCATGCTCTATGTATGGCTGTATCACCTAAAGAATTTAGGCGTGTGTTTATCTGTGAGGTTGCTAAAGATGTTTGTGATATTTTACAAACCACACATTAGGAAACTCAAGCTGTTAAGAATTCTAAATAACAGATGTTGATCATTAGGCTTGAAGAGATTATGATGAAGGATGATGAGACCTTCGATGACTTTTAAATGGGGTTGAATGACATAGTTAATTTTAATTTTAGCCTAGGTGAGAGAATTCTCGAGTCTAGAATTGTCAGAAAAACCCTGAAATTCTTACCCGAGAGATTTAGGCTTAAAGTTATGGCTATCAAGGAGAGCAATGATCTAGATACTATTAAGGTTGAAGAATTGGTTAAATCTCTCCAAACTTATGAACTCACCATATCTCAACTTAAGAAGAACAAGTCTATAGCCTTGAACACTGTTAGGGAATAAGAATATGATTCTTCTGATTCGGAATCATTTAATGATGATGAAATAGCTTACTTTGTTAAGAATTTTCCAAAAATATTTAGAAATAAGAAGAAAACTAAAGAAAGACAAAGATGTGTCTTTAGCGAGGCTAGAAAGAGATCTAAATATATGAGATATCATAAGTGTCAAGGTTGTGGCTACTATAGAAATGAATGCCCTAATGATAAGAGAAATCAAGCAAAAGCTATGAATGAAACTCTCACTGACGAGTCTAGCTCGGATAATCAAAGTGTGATGTCTACATATGAGGAGAGTGAGAAGTTTATGGCCTTCACTGCTAGGATTAAAAGTAAATCTAATAAGGACAATGAGAAGGTTGATGAAGTAGAGAGTGGTGAGCAATCACAGGAAAATTCTGAAGATCAGGAAGAGATTCGCTAGGTTTATCAAATTTTTTTTGAATAGATCTTCAGATTAAGAAGGTGAATAAATTCCTGCTTAAGAAGGTCAATGAACTAGAGCTAGTTAGAGAGGAACTTGTGGCTGACCTTCAGGAGTCTACTTGTGCTTCCATAAACTAGATAATGTGAAACAATCCCTAAAGTCCAAGATTAAAGATCTTACATATGAACTTGAGAAGTCCTCTAGGAGAGTTAGTGAGCTGATCGTTGAGAATGATAAATTAAAAATATAGGTTAAGAACCTTTTGAGAGAACTTGAATGAATCAAGTCTCAACATCTTGCTTTCTCTAGTGAATCTCAAAAACTAGACAGTCTTTCGGGGTTGAACAAGCCTCCTAGAAACAAAGGAGGTCTAGGATATAAGCAGATCGATCATATATGGCTAGTACTTCCAAACCCATTTTTATTCATGCCACCAACTAGCCTATATATGTTCCTAATCCTGAACTCAAGAACAAGGGTATCATAGGATAGAGGTCTACTAGACTGCGTAGGACCTATCAACCTAGAAATAGATATTAGCGACCACATAACTTTGGACCTAGGTTTTTATCCCTACTTATTTAAATTGTGGTGAGTTAGAACATATAAGGCCTATGTATCATAAATCTCTAAATAGAAATAGAAATCAGAATCTTACTAGAGTTAGAAATCATGATTTTGATGGTCAGATTGATTTTATCACTAATCAAGTAAGTCATTTGACTAAGTTAATGATACAGCTAACTCGAAATAAGTCTTCCACTAGATAGGTTGGGTGAAAAAGAGCAATCTGAAAAATTTAAAAATTGATCACCATACTCTTAAATGTAAGAGTGTTTACATACCTAACTCATTAGGTGTTTTTGATGAATGATTATGATTATTAATTGTGATTCATTCATTATTGCATGCATTTCATTTCATTTCAATCTTTTTTCTTTTTAGGTAATTTTTTTTTTTAAATGTATATAGTTTTGTTTTGAAAATTTGAAAAATAAAACAGGAGAATTTCTTTAGTACAGCATGATATATGATTTACTTGAACATGTGTGTTTTGACTAAGTAGGAGTTTAATTGTTGTGTTGTAGCATATTTTCTATTACTTTGTTTAGGTTGTGTGGATTACTTAGTATAGATTTCTTCATGTACTAACTGCAGTGCACACACTATGATCTTGTGAGTGAATCTTAGCCGTGCGTGTGTGATTTGGGATGGCCATCATTTATTAGTAAGGTAACCTTGAACAAGGATTGACTTAATTTAGTATGCCTAAATTCTAGTATACCCCCTTAAATAAAAAATAAAAGAAAAAAATATTTCATTTGATACTATTTTTCGAAACCTATTTGACTCGAGCAATTAAGCTCAAGAGGTTTTTCATAACCTGATACCCTATGATCAACTGACTTGGAGTTATCAGCCCAAAACTCATTACATAGGTTATCTTAGTCGCTTAATGGAGAAGATTCTACACATAATATGTGAAAAAAGTGAAGAGAAAAATGATGAGTTTAAAAAGAAAAATATAAAATTTGCAAAATAAGGGGGAGAAAAGAATAATATACATGAAAAATGAGCTTTATTTATATGTTCTAATATGTATTATTGGTTTGACTTTTATTAGTAGGGAAATAAACTTATTTAACAGTGATGTTTAGCATCTTTCATCTCACAAATTTAAGGTTTACAGTCTTGATCACAAAGAATTAGTGGCACTTAACATACATGAGTCACTTATACAATTTACCTCACGTAGACTTGAATTGAGTATGTCGGAAAGTTTACTGATCATTGATTATGCTTGTACATGCTATCAACTGTATCTTTGAGTTATAATATATTGTTGTTATAGTTCCCTTCGTTATTTGTGACAAAGGGGGGGAGAGATGATGGTATTTTATTTTGTATTTTAGTTAATTTTGCATTCTAATTTTAATTTTGGAGAGTCTGTAGTAAGGGAAAGATGATAGTATTGGGATTTTTTTGAATGCTTAGCTTTTTTGAGTTTAGATGTTTTGTGATATTAATATTTCAATGGGTGTTTTGATTAAAATTAGTATTGCTTCTCAATCTAGCTAGCATATTTATGAGTCGGTTTTAATTATTATGTTTCATGTATCACGTGCTTTTACACTTGGTATTTAAGTTATTGATATCAGTAAATATGTTTCAAGAAATGTAAGAGACAAACATTCTGCTTGAGTTTTGGTAGATTAATTTGTTTTTACATCCTTGACTTGCTCCCACCTCTGGATCCTTCTTGTAAGTCGAGCAGTGACCCTGCTCCCACCTCTGGATCCTTCTCACCTGCGTGTTGGAGGTTGTGGTCGAGCGGTTAGGGTAGCTCGTGAGGGTTCTCCTTCTTTAGGGTATTTCCTTGTACTTCTTGGGGCATTTTCATCAGTTGAACTCATTTCTATAACTCCTTAGTATGAGATCTTCCCTTTATTCAAGGGTTCCAAGTTTCTTTCAGCTCCCTTTTTCAAGGATAATGACTTGTTTCAGTTCAAACTTTCAGATGTAGCCTGGCTTGCTTTCTACGCAAGTTCATGGTTAAATGTATGGATTCCCATAGACGGGGCCAATCTGTTGACCCCAAAAAATGAGCTCAACAGATGCCGAGCCCACTCTTGCCATGTCAAGTACGAATCTGGCGCACTTCTACCGGAGCGAGAATGGTATTCTGGCTGAAATGAACGTGGGAAGCACTTTTCAGCAAGAGACGAAGACGTTCAGGCATCGACGATTTTTGAGTAATGATGACAATCGCGCTATCAATGAATGCCGGACAGATTTCTTACAATACGTCTTTCTTTTGTCATGGAATATGTGGAAGGATAGATATGGAAATAAGGAGCTTTGTGTTTGAATTTTAACGTATTGGCTACTCGTGTATACAAAACGGTTTGAGAATAAAACATGTAATTTTCCTTTAAGTTTGTTTCTTTTATGAGAATAAAGGCACTATTGAATATTTTCTTCTCAGATTACACGGATGACAGCCCCTTTTCCATACAAATTGAGGCTATTTATATTACTTTGGCCGACGTGGTGACCATTGGATCAAAACCAAGTGGCTGTATCTCCTATATTGAAGCCTCACATCATTGTCTCCTCCATACAATTAATGTTTGACAAAAGGTTTGTCGTTCTATTTGTAGGTTGACACACTGACACTCTGACATACTTTATTACAAATATGACATCAATCACTTTTACAAGATTTTTGAATCTATTATAGGGAACAATGTCGGCTTTAGCGTGGATTGAGTCAGTTCTGATTTAGGGGTTTCTGGTACATCAGACCTCGGACAGTTTGGAGGAGCATCGCTCCTGGCCTAAAAGCTTCGGTGTTGCTGAGTTTTGACGAACCTCTGTTCCTGCACGAAAGGGCCTCAGATGAATTGGTTCCTTATAACCTCAACTTCGTAAGTCTCTCTCATTTTGATCTTTAGTCCGGCTTCCTGCCCTCTCGTGTGTCCATTGCTTACATGGCGACTGAGCTGGGACCTCGAATTTTTGGGGGGGGGGGGGATAAAAGAATAAGTTTGTCGTTCGAGTAAATGATAACAGAATAAGTTTGTCGTTCGAGTAAAATAAAGATGACAAATATAGCTAAAATAGTAATTTAGAAGTTAGGTATTAACGCCTCAAAGTAGGGTAGTAATACCATCTGTTAAGTAGTAGTAGTAAGCTGAATTAAATTCATCAAATGTGATGATTGATTTAAGAATCACTTATAATACGAATTAGTGAAACAATTGTAAAATAATAGATTTTGTAATAAAATCTAGTACATAAAAAATAATTGAACACGGGATTGACAAAACTAGTATATATGTTTCCACAAAATATGTGCAGCTACATTGTTACATTTATACGGCCTCAAAAGTGTATCCAACCATACAGATATTACAAATTCAGTACTAGTTATAAACACAAAAACATGGGATAAAACTTCTACAAAAGATCTCGGCTTCAAAGTAACAACATGGCAAATGCATTAATTTACAAACTATAAAACCCACAATTACCAAAAGTAGTTTGATCAATGTCCTCTATAGTCTATATACCATAGTGTGTTTGTACGCAAGGTTTGTGCATCATAATGCTCGACCACTCTCTTGGTCTTTATAAACTTGTCCAAACAGGGGTGATTTGAATGTCAACGTATTGATTGACAATGCACTACAACAAAAATGATTTTTTGCAACACATAAAATGCAACATTTGGTTATTAAATATTGCTAAAGGTGTCTTTCGCAACATTCGAATAAGTGAATGTTGCAATTGGCTAAAATAATTGAGATTTGGCAACATTATTTAAATGAATGTTGCAAATGTCGCCTTTTGCAACGTTTATGGAGTGTTGTCAAAGGTTTTACTTATTGCAACGTTTATGGGATGTTGCTAAAAACTAACTCTATTGCAACGTTTATTCACTATTGCTAAAACTTGGAGCTTCATTTTCCGCAACGTTCTTAAAACGTTGCCGAGGGTTTAGGTTTTGGCAACGTTTATTAAACGTTGCTAAAAGTTAAACCTTTAGCAACGTTTTTGCTACGTTGTTAATATGCATTTTCTGGACCATTTACAAAAGTCCATCACTTTCCAAACCATTAACCCACAAAATACCCAATTTCTTTCTCGCCAAACCCGACCCATTTAGTGAAAAATCCAAAAAAAAGGAAGGAATGAATTAGAACCCCTAAATCTCTCGACTCTCTCTCAGTTTCCCTCGCCTCCCTTTAGATCGCACACACCTCAAATTGATTGACATCCCCTCGAATCCCATTTGAAGTTAATCAAAGTAAGATTTGCGTGATTTTCTTTGTAGGCATCCGGTTGATTTGGATTTTCTCAACCCGAGTAAGTGCCAAGTAATTATCAACTTGCATTTTGTTTGGATTTTGATTTGTGTCGTGATTATCAACCCCGGTAGGGATCCGGTTGATTTGGATTGTTTCCATGTCCTGTTTCGAACGGCTTGCTTTTTCTCTTCTTCACGTTCCTGATTTCTGTAGGAGCATCAAGGGTTTAGTATCTGTCGACTACATAATCAGTTTCAGTTACATGGTCTTTTCCCTTTTTGGTTAAAATTTAAACATGAATGATGAGTTTTACTAGTAGAGTCATTTAGAGCTATTCGAAATTCAACTAAAGCTTCACCTCTAACATGGAAGGAAAAGGAAAAAGGCCCATTCATCAGAACGATAAAACAACTAGAAACAATTGATACTGTGTTAGATATTTTCAATTTTTCTTTATTTTGGTTAACTTTAGGCATAGATTATAGTAATTTACTTATATATTGTTTAGACTGCAAATATTTACAATTTTAGAATTGCAGTGTTTCAAAACGAGAAAGAAACAAAAAAGGTAATTTTACCTTTTTTGTGAAGTGTCGTCTCCTTACTTGTTTGGATAACTTAAATTTTTGGTTACAAGTAAAAGTTATTTTTCTTGAATTTAACTCTTACCTTAGCAACAAAATTAACTTGCTGGTTTCCAACTTTAATCATTGAAATATATTGAAAACTTATTTACTTTTAAGTGAACGTTTTAAGCTAAACATGCTCATATCACCTGTAAATTTCATTTGATATTTAGGTGACGAGAAGTATTGACACTGAGCATGGCCAGTTAAGTCCCCAGGAGAGGAGAACTGTTGAGGCAATTGTGAAAGCAAGGTAATCTTTACGTTATATTTACGNTATTTAGGTGACGAGAAGTATTGACACTGAGCATGGCCAGTTAAGCCCCCAGGAGAGGAGAACTGTTGAGGCAATTGTGAAAGCAAGGTAATCTTTACGTTATATTTACGGCGTATTCATGAGCCAAGTTAGATTTCTTAAGTCATTTTTGAATAGTTTAGTTCATTTGCAGTAAATATCCACTATGAATTAATTTAGTTGGTTGTTGGCGATGGACCATGGGATATGATGAGAGAATTTGATGATAATATCCCTGCTCGAGCTTTTGACAATTTCCAGGCAAGTTAACTTCCTCCAAGTTTCACAAAATATAGAGCTACATTTTGACAGAGATCTTGCTATCTTATATCATGTATTTATTCTTCCCATGGCATGTTTTATATAGAATGTATTGCCTTGTTTTCTCTTGAAAAGTTACTTAATCCCCCCACAATCACATGCTTCGCTATGAAACATCAACTTGAGATAAAGAATATTTTCAGTATATGATTCCACCATCCTCCAAGGCTCCAATTATACATCCTATGCACAATAACATCTTCTTAGTTAGTAGTTATATGTGTGTTCCATCAGGCTTTTTGTACTCTTCAGAGCAGTAATGTTATGTTGGCACCAGAATTAGGAGTTTCAAATGCTATGGAAGTTGCGGAAGAAATTTAAGTGTTTGATTAAGAATATCATTGTTCTTGTCATGGTATATAGTAGATTCTGCTGACGATAACCATTATCAAAAATAAATTTCCTTATATCATCTTTTATAGAAAAAAAATCCTTTACTAGGTGGTTAGAGCAGCATGCTAATAGTAAGATCAATGGTTACAACTTATCAATAAAATTTCCAATGCTTAGCAATTATCTTACCACTTTTCAGAAGTGGAATAGGTGGCTTATAGCTTGCATTTGGGAACTTTCAAAACTAGACCAGGTCTAATCTGGTTAGACTGAAGACGACTCAATCGGGTCACACCTCACTTCTCATGATTGACATGTCAACTTTGTCTAGAAAATTACTTGTTGGATTATATATGTTATTATTCAATGAACATTTATCGTATTATTGAATCGAGTCTTAATTTTTGAAGTTGCCATCTAGAAAGGATGGAAATTAATGAAGTTGAAAGTCATATATTAAGGACAGTGTTTAATTTTGATCTTATAATGTTTATTAATTTGGTACTTAGAAATACAGAAATGTATGTAATTGCTGGGATTAATTGATCTCAATCTTAGTTTTTGTTAATTTGAGTGGAAATATCCATTTGTGTAGTATAATTTACAACTCTATTATTTTATTTGAGCAAGAAAATTATTGGCTTTACTATATTGATTGGTGTTACTGTGAAACTGTGAAGCTTTATTTAGGATTAAGAATTGAAGACACTTGGTTGATTTATCTATTTTAGTATTGAAACACTTTTAACAATTGAAGGAAACTGGAAAATGAGAATTTCCCCGTATTCTGCAGTATGTTGATTTTCCAAACATGGCGACGGATTGATAGGTTGAAGTTTTCCCCCTGTGGCTCATGAAATGGTAAAATATTAAACATATTTAATCTTCTTAGATTAAATGTCACATACTAGTACTCTTTTAAATTACTAGATTTGTATTGTAGAGAAAAAAAAAATCCAGATATCAAAGGGTTAAGAACTAGAGTTTGGACTCATGGACATATTAGGAAGGATGGAAAACCAGTAAATGAAGCAGTTGCCGAGACTTTGGTATGTATATTATTGCAACAATTATGCAC
>CAIGRR010110645.1:0-12995 GCA_903798365.1 Fraxinus sp. 1973-6204 | reverse complement strand
GCACCTGTATTGTCGTTGGCAAGTGTGACTTGCAGAATAATGTTGCTATAGACTTACAAGATACAAAAGGCTTCAGTTTAACTGGTTTGTCTCTATCTTTTACTCCAAGACATACTTTCAAAATATAACATGGCGCCTGTTTAGGCCTTGTCTGTCCCAGATTTTTCAGTTGATTATTAGTATTTTTTCTGCCGTTAAATGGTGCAATGGTACAAAAATCAAAGGAAGCTACTGACTTCTGTGTCACAATTGTCAGAGGAAAACGGATGGAAAATCAATTTTTAACTTTCAAAATCTGGACCAGACACCCCCTTAATTGGAAACCCACAAATGTCTATGTGCAGTTCTTTTTTGTTAGTTGCTTTGAGTTTGTGATGTTTGTGTCACTGTCAGTTTGCAATATGAAATTTTCGAGCTATGCTTGAATTGGGACCATGTGATTGTTTTGTGGCCAAAAATGTCCGGAAAGAATGTTAGAGAACTTTTCATCATGAAGTGATGAAGTTTACACAATACTATTTAATTAACATTAAAAGATCATACAAGTTAATAAACAGCTTTTACGTCTGTGACAAGAACAGTATTAACCTTTCTATTGTGTAGGTTGCAAACTCAGAAGTTTACTTGACAAGCTTTGATCATCTTCTTTCCTCTTCTGTTATCCTTCTCTATCTTTCATTTGTTTCTTTATCATCTTCTTCATCCTTTTGTGCTTCATATCATTAGTCCTTTTAGTAGGTATTAATTTCCATTAAAATCATCTCGATTAGTTCAACTTCCCTTCTCCAACCCTCCCAATTTCTGGGGGGATTGGGGTAATTTGATTAGTGTTGGTTTGACATGATAATAGAGAGCTGCTTTACTTTTAACATTTTGTTATTAGACGCATACCGTCTTAAGCAGCCATTCTCTTGGCTTTTTGTCACTAAAGTGGAAATTATTTACAAAGTTTTTCTTCTGATGGAACTCTATCTAGTTTACAGTTTTACTTGTCCATGCAGGCTCTGGCATTTGTACTGATATCTGGACAAGCTATGCTGGCATTATCATGGCTATATCTGTGATTCCTTTCATAGTTGTCCAAATATCGTCAATAATCCATTCATATTCAGGAAGACACTTGACTGTCTTGATTGCTCTTATTCTCTCTGTTTCGCTTCTGATATCTTATTGCCTTTACCAGGTCTTATCGCATTCTGGCATATAGATTTGCCTATGTCTTCATTGCATATCTTGATATTGCATTTTTCAGTTATCACTTATCATTCAAATACATGGGAGAATCTTCTTTTGGATTAATGGGGGCTAGTTCCCAAGCTTTATGAATTGCTATTGAAAACTTATTTGATTGTAGTACGATGTTCGTATCCATGACCATACCATACTATAATGATGTCCCCAAGTTTTATTTTGTTCAGCTTTTACTATCCTTAGCTAATCAGTTTTCTCTTGAAAACACCATTTTCTGATCCCAATATATTTTAATTATTCTCAGAGCTCTATTTATTTTTGAGAATATCCTTTAAATATTATCACAACTCCCAATGTGGGCTACTGTTGACTTTTCCAGTATTTGTCAAAGCAATAGTTCACTGTAATTTGTTGTTTTAAATTGGAAAGACTAGTTCAATAGTAGACATATGCAATTTATTAGGAACTTAATATGCTAAAATTTTCCGTGATACTGTTGGTGGAATTCAACGTTGTTAGAACTCAAAGTTCAGCTATTGAACTTGTAAATCATCAATCCAAAAAAATATTTTTGACTTTAATTGTTACACAGTTTTAATAAACATATGCAAGTGCGCATGTACTATGGAAAGTAGAGAGAAGCGGGCTAACAAAGTTCAGTATTTTCACTGTTTGTCATTTTAAATATTCTCCATGTTTACCCTGTTAGAAAAAAATATGTTGAGACTTCCGTGTTATGTCATTCGTGCCATTTTTTTGGATTTATTAATTGAATCATAATGATCACTTCCTTTCCCTTTTTCTTAATTATGTTTGATATCACTCAACTTACTTTTTAAACCTTTTGTATAGGTTTTTCAGCCCTGGATTCAGAGGAGACGGCTTGCTTATGCAAAGCATAAGCATGTCATATCAGGAATCTTGAAAAATTTGAACACGCGTGCCTTCGGAAAGCTTTCCACTGATGATGGGAAGCCTAATAAAGAAGTATTGGAAAAGTAACTTTATTGCTTTCTTCACTCTGTTATGCCAACGTCCAGCATTTAATACCCCTTTTACTCATGCCCTTTCCATTAATGTTTTATGTTCTCCAACATGACAGTCTGTTCAAGGCAATTGACGAAAATCATGACGGAAACCTTTCACGTTCTGAATTTAAAGCACTAATTGTAGGAATCCATCTCAATGAGATTAATTTGAATGAGAATGATGCTATTGATAAAGTCATGAAGGATTTTGATACCACTCTTGATGCTAGAGTCACTTTGGAGGAGTTCATTGATGGAGTCGACAGATGGCTTCAAGAGGCTAAGGGTGCTAAAGTTTCTAAACATGCTGGTCCCAGTTATATAGATTATTTTCATGAGGTACTTTGCCATTTAATAGACGTTTCTATTCTTTAATTGTTATTTAGATAAGGAATTCATGGAAAGTTTGTTGCAGCAAACAAAGAGAGAACATAATCTTTTGGGGGAACAAAGTGATGAGATTGTTGAGGCTGTTGAGAATCCCAGATTGACTTCATTTAAAGCTGTAATGTTGTTGGTGCTGGGAGCTGCTATTGCAGCAGTATTTGCCGATCCTCTGGTAGATGCTGTCGACAATTTCTCCAGTGCCACTAGCATTCCTTCTTTTTTCATCTCATTCATTGCGCTTCCGTTGGCTACCAACTCCAGTGAGGCAGTGTCTGCAATTATATTTGCTAGCAGGAAAAAGTTCAGATCTGCCTCCTTGACATTTTCGGAGGTAAGTTTCTTCCCCTCATGTTCTCTGTAGCAAGTATTCATATTAGAATAATGCTAGTTTTACATAATGGAGTGGAGTTACAGACAGATGAGGTCTCAAAAAGAGAGTTGCAAGTTTTTTTATTTGGTTGAAAATTTTCTGACCCAATCATATTTCACCACATTATGTATGTAAACCATTATGTACATGTAGCATAACCGTTCATATTAACAAGGAATGTCGGCGAAATTGCACTCCAGATTGTGTTCTACAAAATTTTACAACCCTAACATTGATGTAATAGAAGGAATGAACTTCTCAATTCTTGTAGTTGATGCAATGGCGATCGATCTGTTGCTGTTGTTCACATGGCATTTTTTTTATTTTTCCCAAATTTCAGTTCAAATTCAGCCATACCTCGTTTTAAAAAGAAAATCCAAACCAACTTTTACTATAAAATTAGATCTTGGAGCAAAATGGAAAGAAATGAAAGAAAAAATGAGAAATACTGTTGGCGATGCACCCTTGATGTAGTTCATTCAAAATCACGTTACCGCTGATCAACATGTCATCCTTGGTTGAACATGCTAATACCCCCAAGCCTCCATTACTACTACTATTTAGTCTATCATAAAAACAATGGAAGACACGATAAACACGTCAGTGCTGGTTGAACATACTCGACTGACACTGCTAGACCACAACTTTCATCTTCCTAGAACACCATTGCAAACCATCACCTCTTTCGTAATGTTCTTTTGTAGAGTTAGTGTCACAAGAGGAGCCATCCAGTTAGAACAAGAATTTTTAACATTACTTTTTATTGACTGACAGGGTTTTGAAATTTTCCACGAAATATCACCGTTCTGCTTGTGAATGAATTGGATTGTGTCTGGACAAAGATAATTTAGCCCGCAAAAATTTCAATGCTTGTAAATTTATCACTTCACCTCGTGTATTCTCATTGTGCCGTAGAAATATAATGCTGTTAAAATTTGTCTACATTTTAGCATTTAAAGACGCCACTTTGTACAGATGTCTGTTTAAATGACTCATGACTAGTGAGCATGTCAAGTAATCTAAGTTGAGAATAGTTGCTATGGACTCTATGATCAATCCATCATAATAAGCGAAGAAATTGAAAAAATTATTTGTCGAGGTAATGTATCTGACCTCTGTTTATTCCCTTGTTTCAGATATATGGAGCCGTTACAATGAACAATGTATTGTGTCTGTCAGTATTCTTGGCCATTGTTTATGTGAGAGGACTAATCTGGGACTTCTCGTCTGAAGTGTTGGTCATTTTGATTGTGTGCATTGTGATGGGAGTCTTCGCCAGCATTCGCACCACATTTCCCCTTTGGACTTCTCTAATTGCTTTCCTGCTGTACCCGTTTTCTCTGGCGCTAGTATATGTTCTTGATTACGTGTTTGGTTGGTCTTAAAGCCGTTCTGGGAGCAATGTATCAACAGTCTCGTTGAGGTAATAAGTAGTTCATATGGACGCATGCATTGCTGTCTAGTTGTAATTGTGGTATTTATCAATTTCAGCTTGGCGTAATCTTGTATATCGTACCTTTTGATATATGTGTGTGTTCGTTTGTTCTGTCTTCCTACTTATTGTTGATTTCTACTTCACTGTGTTACTCGACTTACTGTTAATTTGAATTGAGCAATCGATTTTTTATTTTATTTCTCCATTTTGAAAGTTGACACGACTTGGGAATCTATTATAAATTTTAATCATCTTCAATGAATTTTATATGTTGTTATCTAGGCAATCTACCACTCCGTTACGGTGTCTGGATATCTTTTAAAAACTTGAAATAGAAAAAAAATTACAGCTAAATTTTAATAAAAAAATATATATAATTCTGTATAAGAAATCTGAATTTTAATCCCTACCAAACAAGGGCATAAATTCTTTCGCACGACCTCGGCTGTTGAAAATGACAACCAACAACAACAATTTTGTAAGTTCGAAAATCAATACGGGTCTTGATAGTTTGGAAGTATCGTATTTTTCTAAAGAGAGATGAAAAATCATGTTATTTGCACAAATCTTAATTGACAACTTATATTTGTCAATATCACATTCAATTCATTTTAAAAATTATTTTTCAAATTAATATTCCAAATTTTGACAATATCAATGTTGTCAACCATGATGGTAAACAACAATTGTACAAATAGGATAATTCAGAAATGAATCAGAAAGACATCAAAATGAAGCAATTACATTCCAACCAGATTTCCCTCAATCTGAAAAAGATCAGGGATATCGCTAACATGTCACAATCTGCACCTAACTTCTAATACATGAATTTCAGTTATGCATGAAAATGCACAGTATAACAATGTCTAATCGAAAGTCCAATGAGAAGAAAAAGCATCATCAGCTCCATAAAATCTCTCACGTGATAAAGTTTGTTGCTGACAGAGGGCGCCGAAGTCGTCCACCAACTGCAAATGAAACCAACAAATACCCAAAAATTGGTAGAGCAACCAACAAAGTTGTTTTTGAATAAAAATGCAATGCTGAAAAAAAGCAATCTTTTCAGTCATCACTTTGCTCACATGCCCAACATCTCATCCAGAAAAGATCCAACATAAAGATTATGATCCACAAGTCACGCAAAACTATTTTGGAAAAAAAGCAACCACAAGTCGAAACCATGACAAAATTGACAAGCTCTTTTGGAGAGAGTGTANGTCATCACTTTGCTCACATGCCCAACATCTCATCCAGAAAAGATCCAACATAAAGATTATGATCCACAAGTCACGCAAAACTATTTTGGAAAAAAAGCAACCACAAGTCGAAACCATGACAAAATTGACAAGCTCTTTTGGAGAGAGTGTAGGCTAGGCCTGATGAAATTACCGAAAGACATGAGCAAATCTCTATAATTTTAGACTGAGATCAACTGGTTCCGCTATTTTACCAATGCCATCCCTGGCACTGATTGTTGCATGGTCAATTTGCACCTTAGTTGGGAAGAAGCTAAAAGGAGGTTGTTCTATTAATCGACTTGATCCTGGCCTTTGGATCGCATCTTTGGTGAATTCCTATAACAATGGAACAGCACAGAAAAATTAAAGCAGAGACCATCATATGAAACTATTCGAGCAAAAACAAAGCAGTAAATAAAATCAAAAGATGCATAGAATGTAAATAATTTTTGTTGCACACCTGACTGGAAGGACACCCAAATTCAAATAATTCCTCCTCCCGGTAGCCTGAATATGCCAGAGGATGCTTATATTTTAAGTTCAAAGGCTGGGTAGCAGGGGCAGGAGGAGCCAACGTGAGAAAGTCGCCATTCAGTTCTTTGTTTTCTCTGATTACACCACTGGCATTTTTCTCGGGCAGGGGACTTGTGTTTGGAGGGTCATCTCTGCAAAAGCAATTCAAGAAACTGTCAGCATAAATTAGAGAATCACAACTTATTTTTTCTTGAGAGAACAACATGTCGATAGTAAATGAACCTGATATATTTATTGCTTGGTTCGAGATGACTTGTGCATCCATTGCTACAAGAAGCCGATTCATCTGATCGAGTAAAATGCGCAGGTTGAGATTTGCACTGACAAGAAGGGGCTGTTGGACTTTCTAGAAAGAACGGATATGACCTTTTCATGCCAACCATCTACATTGCAACAAAACCTATTCAGATATTTCCTACTGCAAACTGATCAATCTTATTATAATAAATGAAGGAAACTGAAGTTCATAACAATCCACCATTTTAAAATCAGAGCTTTGAATGATTTTGAAAGAAGAGTCACTACAAGTCTACAGTAACGATAAAGAAACGAAACGAAACGTATAACAAGTCAGTACAAGAACATATCCTAAAATCTCCAGGTTTCATACTCAAATTACAACAAAACTAGAACTTTCTTCTAAAGGACAAATCGGATTAAACTATCCTGCTTTATCATATGAAATCATCTGATGGAAATTTAGTATGTTCTGCTAGATTTCAGTCCTTGAAACGAATTAGTCTTCTTTTTTATATAAGTGAATGCAAAAATAGGGATACCTTCTCTTCCTTTGGCGACAAGGGTGCACAGTTGTTATCACAAAAAATTTGGTTTGAAGGGGGCTCCATCTGAAACTTCAGCACAGATGATGATGAAGTCCCTGAAGAGATATTCACCTGCAATTGCCACATGGATTATTTTTATCATGATTTTTATCAATAGAAAAATAAACACAATATTTAAAAACTACTCATTAACTCATTCTTGTATACTGCAATAAATATCAGGTGTTATATTTTGCTAACCATTGACGAAGGAGGGTGATGATATTGATTTGATCTTTCTGGAAGAGGCAAAACCAGTTCATTTGATTCACATGGAAAATTTACACGGGGCCAAAATGCAAATCTACGATGATCTAACATTCGACCTTCCCCTTCAAGATTCTGCTCACCATTCGACAATCTAGGCCAATTGCCCTGCCCAGGACCTGAAATGGCAGGCAAACCTACTTCATTTTCACCTATATTCAAATGTTTGGACAATTGAACTGAATTCTGGTGTACAACTTCGACATTTATGCTCGATTGGACAGGCCTATACAAGAAATTCGGTGAGGGAAGATCACTCGGTGATGGTGGTGGCAAGGGGGTTGAATTTGAAGAAGGGCAAAGATTTGGCCTAAAACTGGGACACGGAATAGCTAAACATGCAGTAGAATCACTATGTGAACCAATTGCATTATTTGCAAAAACATTGGCTGCCTGTAAAGCTGCCTCTTTTTTCTGTTGTTCCTCCAACCTAATTTTCTCAAGCTGGGCAACCCCTAATCCTCTCTGTGGGACTTTTTTTTGCTTAATCTTCTTTGATCTACTCCCACCAACACCATCATCCACCCCTCCTCCTACTCCACCACCTCCATCTCCGAGGTTACCACAACCGACCTCTCCAGTACTAAAACTGCACCTTAGCATATGTTCTTCCTGTGTCATTGTCCCTCACAGGCATCAAAATTAACAAATAAATCTTGGATTTTAAAGAGAACCCCAATACCCTAATATATATAGCAAGCCATCCAACAAATCCACACCATATTTCTAAGATACCCAAATCCTCAAAACACAATCTGGGTTCAAGAAAGATCCGAATGAAAATCTAAGAAAAAAAAAATAAGCCTCTTAAAATAGAATGAAGAACAGCCCTCATTTTCTGTATATATCCTCACACAATTATATATACATATAGAGGGAGAGAAAGGAAAAGAGCAATTAAGAGACAGAAAATAAGGGAGAGTATCTGTTGGCATCGGATTTTTCTCAACCCCATTTGTTAAGAATTTTGTCGGATCAATTATACATAGGAACAATAATTAAGGAAATAAAATTCACATTTCAAAATTCAAACTCAAATCTAAATCTAAGGCAAGCTATTTGAATGCTTTACCTCTCTCCCCCTTCTCATTTATCGCCCAAATCCTCGCTCCACTCCTCCTTCCCTTCTAGACCGACTCTTTCTCTTTTTCTTCATACTTTATTTAGCTTCTTCATTTCATTAACATAGCCAATTGGGGTTTTCCAAAATCAGCACAATATCACTCGGACAAGGCAAGCCTTGATGATGCACGTTTCTGCCAACAATTCGTTTGGCTGACGGTAATATATTTTAAGTTATTTACAAGTTGCTTATATATAAATTTATTCAAAAAATAAGTAATAAAAAATATTATTTTGTCCATAAAAATTAAAAATTAACTCACTTATTGGAATTACTTTCTCAATAAGGTGTGTTTGAGCCACGTTATTTTAGAAGAATGTATTCTGAAATAGTAGATTGACAGAGAATGTGTAATTGAAAAAGAATGAAAAGTTATTAATGTGATGTAAAATATTATTTTATTGAAGAATATGTAGTTGAAAATGAGTAAAACAATAAGAATGAAAATTTTAATTTGTACGAGGCTAAATAATAATTTTAGGATAATTCTTGGTGTACAAAATTAGGTACAAAATGGTGTCCAAAATTGCCAAATGGCGGCCCCCTATTGGGGGGCACCTATATAAACACATTTTTGGGTATTAGAAAATAACAAGAAAAACGAGATTATATATTTCTATACAGTACAGTAAAAATATTGTTCTTAGTTTTACACATTTTTGGAGTACACTTGAAGGTTCTGAAAACCATTTGTGGTTGCTGCACAATTGTTTATTTGATCGTCGTATCCTGGAGGCGATTGTCCACGAAGGTCGCAGCAGTAATCGACGGGCAATTTCGCTTTAGNGAGAGTTCTGAAAACCTTTTGTGATTGCTGCACAATTGGTTTATTTGATCGTTGTATCCTGGAGGCGATTGTCTACGGAGGTCGTAGCAGTAATCGACGGACAATTTCACTTTAAAACATCGTGCTGTTACGAGACTCGATCAGTCGATATGTTTTTCTGCACTTTACAGTATTGCAACTATTAAAATTTCTAACACTAACCTATCTGCGTAAAGATGAAAACAAAACTATTACAAACCATATACGAATCTTCAAAGGTCTATGTGATAATCTTGCTGCCATTGGAAAACCTATCCCTGATAAAGAAAATGTTATTTTTTTTGTCTCCTCACAAGCCTTGGACCACAATATGAAACCTTCACCACAACAATGTTAAAACCTCAAAGACCAACCTACACAAAACTGATTTCACAATTACAAAATCTAGATCACCGTCGGAACTGGTTCTCAAATCAATCTGATGTTTCTCTTTTTCCTCTCACTCCACATTTAGCCTTCTATGGGCAACAACAGAAACAGATACGAAACCTCACATCTAGGAACCAAAACAACACATTCAGTTCTACAGGTCGTGGTTTTCAAGCACAACAGTCCTGAAATCAATCACAAGGCTACTCAGGTAATCCTAACACACAACAGCGCAGACCACCACCACCTGGAGAACGACGAATGATTACTGTAGAAAGATATTTGTATCGTGATGCAATCTGTCAATATTGTGGCAGACCTGGTCATATACCAAAGTCTGTTGGTGGATACCGAAGAACACAAATCAGAACAATAAACTCCCACAAGTCCTTGCAGCACTCACACTAGACAATTCTATTATTGACACAGAGTGGACTTCAGATACCGGAGCATCAAATCATATAACTGGACAACAAGGTATGTTAACTAATGTTCATAAATATAATGGAACTGATTCCATCATAATTGGAGATGGATCTTCTTTATCAAGAACAGGTATTGGAAATTCTTCGTTTAATAGGACAATGTTTTACCTCTTCCTGATGTTCTTTTAGTACCAAATCTAAAGAAAAATTTGCTTTCTATAAGTCAACTCACCTCTCAATTTCCTGTTAATTGTGAATTTTCTAATGTTAATTTTTGTATAAAGGAACGGAACACAGGCCATCTACTCATAACAGGAAAACAGAAGGGTAATTTATATGTCTTGTTCGATGAGCCAGAGGCACATTTCTCTTATCGACTCAAATCTGGCACTACAGACATTTGGCATTAGCGTTTAGGCCATCCACAATTTTCTGCAATTCAGTTGTAAAGAATAAATGGCCGATTGAAGTTGTAGGCGCTTCGAAAGCAGATCATTTATGTGATAGTTGTCAATTAGGCATTGGCAGGTTTTGATTCTATGCATGTCTAGTAGATGATTTCTCTAAGTATGCTTGGATTATTCATCTAAGAAATAAATCTGATTTCTTTGCTGCCTAATTAGCATTTGAACAATATGTTGAGCGCCAATTCAATAAGAAAATAAAAATCTTTCACTCTGATGGTGGGGAAGAATTTGTTAATTCTCGGTTATCATCTCATTTTCTTGCCATGGGAATTGTTTATCAGATTTCGTGTCCCTATACTCCGGAACAAATAGGTATGGTTGAGCGACGACACCATATTATACGTCTAGGTATGGCAATGTTATTTCATAGTCACGCACCTCTATACCTATGGTTAGAAGCTTTTTCCACTGCTGTTTTTCTGCTTAATCGGTTATCTTCATCATCACTTAACTTTGAAACTCCATACTTCATGTTGCATGGGATTCATCCTGATTATACTTCTCTTCGTGTGTTTGGCTCCAAATGTTTTCCATATACATGGGACACCAAAAATAATAAGTTTGATCCTAAATCTGTTTTATGTGTTTTTGTAGGTTACAGTGAAAAACATAAAGGATATAAGTACTTTCACTCACCTAGTTGCAAGTTTATTATTTCTTGACATGTCGTATTTGCTGAAACTATTTTTCCGTTTAAATCATCTAACTCATCTACTTCGGTTTCTCATGTGCATCATATTTTTTATTCTTGGCTACCTTCTTGTGTTTTTTCTGAATCAGGTACACCTTTACAGGAGCCTACCTCGCTATCCTACTCCCATATTCCACTACCAACTGCTGTGACAACTATTCCTCAAAGTGCCATCAGATCCTCTTTTAGTTGAGCCTACTTCAACCAGCCACTCAATAACTACTTCGCCTGAACCTCATCATGATTCCTTACCACAAGGTGACACAATGACATCCCATGTTGTTCCTACTACGTCTGAACCTGTGTCCTCTGCTGCTGTCTCAGAACCACAATCACGCCTTGCACCTTTCCATCATCCTATGACTACCCGATCTCAAAAGGTTATCATCAAATCAATGGACTTGATTATACAAAGACTTTTTCTCCTGTCATACGTCCAGGTACAATTCGTATAATTTTAACTGTTTCTCTTGTAAAGCATTGGCCTATTCGACAATTGGACGTAAAAAATGCATTCTTACATAGCTATATTATTGAAGATATATACATGGAACAACCCCCAGGTATAGCTGACTCTCAATTTCCGAAACATGTTTGTAAGCTTCAACATGCTTTATATGGGTTTAAACAGGCACCCCGTGCTTGGTTTGATAGACTCAGTGATTTTCTTATTTCTTGCGGTTTCTTTTGTAGTTTTGCTGATCCTTCTCTTTTTGTTTTTCACTTTGGGTATTCTTGCCTTGTTTTTATACGTAGATGATGTTCCTTACAGGATATTCCACTACGCTTGTCAATTACTTTGTTCAAACTTTAAGCCGTGAATTCTCCATGAAGGACCTCGGACCAGTTCATCATTTTCTTGGAGTTGAGATCTCTCATACACCTGAAAGACTGCATCTTTCTCAGTCACACTGCTCTTACCATTCTTGAGTGATCCAAAATGCTAGATTGCAAACCTATGTCTACTCCGTTGGTGTCAAGCTCAGACCTCCTGAACCTGCAACTCCTCTTGTGGATCTTAGTTTTTATCGTGGGATTGTTGGAGCTCTCCAGTACCTCACGCTTACGCGTCCAAATCTATCCTACAGTGTCAACTATGTTTCACAGTTCATGCATGCCCCTACGATCACATCCTTCGGTACCTCAAAGGCACGCTCTCTATCGGTCTTCATCTCACTTCCAATACTACACTTACATTGTCTGCTTTTTCTGATGCGGATTGGGCGGGTTGTCCTACAACAAGGCGATCAACTACTGGTTACTGCACATTTCTTGGTTCCAATATCATTTCATGGTGTGCTAAGAAGCAACACACTATCTCTCGTTCCAGTACTGAAGCAGAGTACTGTGCTATGGCTAGTACTACTGCTGAGCTTACCTGGATAACTTATATTCTCAGAGATCTTCGCTTTTCACTTCCATATTCGCCAACTCTTTATTGTGATAATATCAATGGTCTATATATGACAATTAATCTAGTTTTCCATGCTCGAAGTTAACATATCGAATTGGACTACCATTTTGTACGTGAACGCGTTGCTCTTGGGCTACTTGTCACTAAACATATTCCTTCGACTAAACAAGTTGTTGATCTCTTTACAAAACATATTGTTGGGAGCAAAAGAAGTCCCACATCGGCTAGACATGGGAAATATGATGGGTTTATAAGTGTAGGACAATATCTCCATTGGTATGAGGCCTTTTGGGGTAAAGCCCAAAAGCAAATCCATGAGGGCTTAGGCCCAAAGTGGACAATATCATACCAGTGTGGAGATATGTGGTGTCCATAAACCCAACAAGTGGTATCAGAGCCAAGCCCA
>CAIGRR010110609.1:0-13324 GCA_903798365.1 Fraxinus sp. 1973-6204 | reverse complement strand
TGAAATTCATGTTAAGGTGGATCTGCTAGAGTACGGTAACCCAATTCATGTTTTGCTCGATTTGAAAAGTTTGCGGTGCGACATTTGTGGTGTATCTAATATTATAGGAAAAAAATAAGGATCTGTACTGATTGCTAAATGATTAATCGAGAGTATGGGCATGTTCTATTAGGATTCCATTATATATTACGCATGTTCTATTAGAACTCCACTATAGGTTAGAATTTTATTGTATTATATATTTGGAGTAGCCGCACTTCTTGTACTCATCTTTGATATAGTAAATTTCTTTTCTTTTGTCCGTAGTTTTTTCCTATTTTGAGTTTCCACATAATTTTTTTGTTCTTGTTCTTATTTTAGGCCAATTCTCATTTTCGTAACAAAAAGTACAACACTGTATCTTAAAATGTGTGAATAAAATTTACAATCTTGAGTTAAATATAGGCTAAGCCCTTTGTTTGATCCCCATTATTTATAAAATTCATTTTTCTCTCTATTCTTTTCAACCACACATTCTTCAATAAATTAATATTACACGTAAATACAAAACTTTTATTTATTTTTCAACCACACATTCTCCATCAATCTACAATTTCTAAATGCATTCTTTGTGAAAAAAAAAAAATGGGCCTCAAACAGGCTCTAAAGGCCATTTCTAGTCAAAACAAATTTATTCATAGAATCCAAGAACTTGATACTAATTAAAGGATTCAACAATTATCACACAAGAAAAGAAATCCCTTTAATCAAACATAAACCAACAATACAGTCCACGATGGAGTACTACAGCATACAAACATTTCAGGAGGCCACCAGAGTTCACACAAAATATTTTTGGGACGTTACAGCATCACANCAAACAAACATTTCAGGAGGCCACCAGAGTCCACACAAAACATTTTTGGGACGTTACAGCATCACATTTTAACTCCTGCATATGACCAAGAAGACCAAAATATCTTTAAACTAGAAATAGGTTCCTTCGGGAGGCTGGACGAGCTTACGATTTTGTGGGGCAGCCATCTCTTTCTTCAGTTGCGTCAATATGTCTTCCATCGTGTACTCTCGCTGCCAATTCGATAGAAGTCCAAACTTCTTGGGTTCCACCTGTACCAAGTAAAAAAATGATCTTCAATTCTTCGAATTGTACATGTTTCAACACTTGTCATTCATTTGTCTGTCCAGCAATGGAACAACAAAGTAATAGATGAACAAAAAGATGTCTTGACTGCCAACTTTAGTTTGATCTGTGTCTTTAGGATGCATGAGAAAGTATTAGGTCTATTTTTACCCATCCGACATCTGGGAATGTAGTAATTCCAGATGTTAAGAAAAAAGAACATAGTATGAACTTTAAGATTTGATAAATGTCTTCGTACCCCTCCAGTTTCATGGTTGACGCAAGCCATGTTAATCCGAGAATGGAAACGAACACTTGGTGGCTTCTCTGGATAATCTTTGTCACAGAATAACTTCAACTGATATATGCGACCTTCATGTACAGACTGAGGGGGAAAAAGACATTTTAGCCATTTTCATCAACGAGTTACAGTGAAATACCAATAAATAAAACTGCTGAAATATTAAAAGATAAGCCTATTGGATTACCATTAGATGATGCAATATCCCCACATTAACACAATTAAGTTAAATTATTGCATGATATTACATCCTGTAGTTAATTGTGCCGTCATAGAAGTGGAATATTAACCGCACACTTGATATATGTGACACCATAAAATCATATTATATATCGTGAAAATGCACCAACCAACTAAAAGAAGAGCAAGTATTTGTGTAACAGATGATACATCACAAATTTGACCAACTAAACAACTCAACTTCTGTAAAAAGATATCACTATCTTATGATATCCATTAAAATCTCAGCAGAACCCGCTGTGACATGAACATCCACAATAATATTTGCTTGTCAGAACAAAATTGTCAACAGCAATGTCTATATGCATTACAAAATGAACAGAATAGTTAGACATATAAGCAAAGTCAAATGCAGAAATGCACTCAATCATGATCCACAACTTTATTCATTCTCCCAAAAATAAAAATGATTCTTAGGAGCAATACTGCGTTTTTACTCCTCATTCAAGGGAGAGGGGGGAAAGGAACATTTTTTTGAAATCAAAATATATTGTTTAATTAATAACAAAAGAAAATTACAAACAAGAGAGAGGGATAAAGCCAAAACCTCCCAAAGGAAAATAAAGTACAAAGAACTTATATTTAAATCCAACTAGGATTCCAAGTACGTGATTGGAATCAATTAAAAGTAAATATGACAAAAAAAAATGGCTTAAAGCCTCAAAGTTAAATGAAGCACAAAGGGAGACAGGGAAAAGGCACATTTGTTGAGCACAGGAAGCAGAAGAGGCAGAATCATATATTGATTATAATTATCCACTTAAAAATGACTTTCGACATCTTTCCTAGGAAAAACCATATCCTGAAGATCTAATAGTGCATCAAATAAGGGGGTAATATTACAAATAAAATATTCATCTCCAAGTAACATGGAGTTAATTTCTACAGGCCTATCCATAGAATTATTCAAACGATTGGATGTCAAATTAAGCAACTAAGCAAATTAAAAGAGAGGGGAAGATACTGACGTTGTGAGGACCTATAATAGTCCCTGTCCAGGATCGCATGTAAATGTCATCTGCGTCATCCATTCCATAACTTACTGTACCATCTCCAATTCCCTTTTCTCCACACTCAAGTTCCTCCAGCAATCTGAAATTTCGAGGAACTGCAAGAAAACTAATAAATTTGAGATTCTTCATATGGTATGCACCAGTCCATCTCAACATATATACAAGGACCAAGGACCATCGCCCCTGACCCCCCTCAGAGGAAATACAAATATTAGCCCTTACTCTATTTCCCTAGTTGGAAATAGCTCCCATAAAAAGTAAAAGCCGGAGAAAAAATAAAACAGAAGTTCATTCTCTGTCTGTTTATTCCATATATATCCCAACAGCTTCTCTAGTCTGAGGCAATAAATGAAGCCATTTAGATACATTACGCATAAAAACAAATAATTCCAAAATAGATTATCAAAGTCTACATAAAAATCCATATGTTGCATATTGATCCAATCCAATATATGCAGAAGAAAGAGAAGAATCAGAGTGAGAGAGACAGGTCTGAAATCAACCTTAGAAAAATATTATCACATCTTGCAAAAATACTTTATGACTCATACTAAATGTCTTGGTTAGCACAGCACAGATTTAAAGAAGGTAGTAAAAAGTATGAACTTTTTCTGGTTTCAAAACTTTGACTCGGTAGCTTAATATAAACATATTGTGAGTCATGCTATCTTTCATTGAATGTAGGTAAATTGAGAGTTAAAGTTGCCCATTTATACAAGTTTTAAAACAATAATACTAGCCTACTAGAAAGGTGGGAAAAAAATATGAATAGTCCCTTCAATGCAAGTGTGTTATTTTGAGTTTCACTTAGAGAGCCAATAACTGTTACAATTCCATGATTTTCTCCAAGCTGGTGGACTACCATAATTCCATGATTCTCTCCTTCTACCAATCAGGACCCAAGATCCACTCGTGCTGATTGATTTGTAATTAAGTAAATTATAAATTATAGCTTTCCTAGATTAGAAATACACATTGGCTATTTAAGCCATTAGTCTATGTAATATTTTAATACAGAAAATATATTTCTCTGAATCATTTCTTGGTATCAGAGCCGGATTCAATCTTTATCCTCCATTCAATCCAAATTCGTGAAGAAAAAAATCAGAACCCATTTCAGAACAGAACTAAATCTCCATCTTTTATCCTCCATTCAACCCAAATTCGTGAAAAAAAATTCTTCTCATAAAACCGAAGCCCCTATGCAAGTTATTCATGTCCAATCTGAAGCTTCTGGCTTCCATGCTGGCATTACTCTCACCGAAAGCAACTACGATGTTTGGTCCCAGATCTTGGAGATGCAGATTGCAAGCTGTGAAAAGCTGGAGTATATTGTGGAAAAAACTGAACCCCCGAAGGAGATCGACACTTCTTATGCGAAGTGGTATGCCGAAAATCAAAAAATCAAAGGCTGGCTACTGACCTCTATGTCGCCGGAGATTATGAAACGATATATTAGATTACGAACTGCTCGAGAAATCTGGACTGCTCTTGCCAAAGCGTTCTACGATGGGTCGGATGAATCACAAATATTTGCACTAAATCAAAGAGCATTTTCTACCAAACAGGGTGGACGTTCCCTCTCCATCTATTACGGTGAGCTCGTCGAAATTTTTCAAGAACTAGATTATCGTGATAAAATTATCATGAAAGATCCCAATGATGTTATTGCCTATAAAAAATCTGTTGAACGATTACGCGTACACATCTTCCTTAGTGGGCTTGATGCAGACTTTGAACAAATCCGTGGTGAGATATTGAGAAAGGACCTAATCATGGATCTTGAAGCCATCTATGGATATGTCCGTATAAAACCATCAATAGTGATTCTAATTCTCATGAATCCTCAGCCATGTTGGCTCGCCGAGATAAGCCCCAACAACGGCACTCTCATTTAAAATATTGTACTCATTGTGGTGAAACCGGCCATTCTAAATCCCGATGTTATGAACTGATAGGATACCTAGATTGGTGGGATCTTACAAAGGCACCACGCAAGCGAAAATTACAAACCAACCGTCAGGCCTCCGTTGCTATAGCTGAACCTGTAAACACATATCCTGAGAAAGTCTCCTCTCTAATTGCTACTTCAGGTAATATTGGTAAGGTCCTTCATACTTCTGCACCTAGTAGTAATAATACATAGATAATTGATTCTGGTGCAACTGATCACATGACCTTTGACACTCACAATATTCACTCTATAAAACCATCCATACACACTGTAGTATCTACTGCCAATGGTAATTCCTGTCCAGTGATTGGAGAAGGCTCACTTACTCTTTCAAATAAATTGAATTTGGATTCAGTTCTCTTTGTTCCTTCCCTCAACCATAACTTGTTGTATGTTGCTTAAATAACTTGTGTTGTACATTGTATTGTGATTTTTTGGCCTAACCATTGTGTTTTTAAGGACATCCACACTCGGGAGACAATTGGTTATGGTACTAGGAGGGGGGAAGCTCTATCATCTTGATATGTTACCGGCTAGCTCCAATCAGTTGGCTCAAGTTTTCACAGTGGATCACTCTTACAAGACTTCAGAAATTTGGTTGTGGCATAGGCGCTTAGGTCATGCATCTTTTGGGTATTTAAAAAAATTATTTCCAAAGTTATTTTCTTAATGTAATGCTTCAGATTTCAAGTGTGATATTTGTGAACTGGCTAAAAGTCATCGTGTGTCATTTCCAATAAGAATGAATAAGAGTCAAGTACCATTTACGGTAATTCACTCTGATGCATGGGGCCAACTAATAATCCTTCATTAAGTGGTTCACGTTGGTTTGTTTCATTTATTGATGACCACAGTCGTATAACTTGGGTTTGTTTGATGAAATCCAAACATGAAGTTAGTTCACTGTTTCAAAAATTTCACAAAATGATAGCCAATCAGTATCAATCTCAGATACAGGTGCTCCGTACTGATAATGGTGGAGAATTTGTTAATCAAGATTTGAAACAGTATTTACAAATACATGGAATTGTTCACCAGACCACTTGTCCTTACTCACCTCAACAAAATGGGGTTGCCGAGCGAAAAAATCGTCATCTCCTCAAAGTTGTCCGTACTTCCTTGTTTGGGGTCCACATGGCCACGAGTTATTGGGGTGAGGCCATCACTAATGCCGCTTATCTGATCAATCGTGTTCCTTCTAGTTCCTTACATTTTCAGACACCTTTTAATGTTCTTCATTAGACTGTAAGTGCTCCTACTATCCCAAATCTGTCGCCTCGAATATTTGGGTGTGTCGCTTTTGTGCATCTTCAGAAACCCTTGAGAACTAAATTGGAACCTCGAGCTCTTCGCTGTGTATTTGCTGGCTATGCATCATATCAAAAAGGCCATCGGTGTTATCACCCCCCCTTCCCACAAAATATATGTCACTCTTGATGTGGTATTTCATGAAAATTACATGTATTATTCTGAGTGTTCACTTCACGGGGAGAATCTGCATAATCAAAATAAATTGCAGACTCTGAATTATTCCTTGGACAAGTTGGGTTTTATAAATAGTGATAAGTTGAATGTAAGTGGCGAGTGTCCACATGAACGTACTTCAGAGAATGGAAATCATGAACACACTTCAGAGGATGAAAATATTCTAGATCAAGTGGAAATGGATTCACCTGTATCACAAGAGCTACCCGTATCACAAAAGCCGGATTCCCCAACTCATGAGGTATCTAACCAATTGCTTCCTGAAGATGACTCATTTACCATACCTCAAGTAAATTCTGAACCTCGCCTGAAAATATTACCAAATCGAGTCACAAGAGGAATACCTAGAGAAAGATATGAACATATTCTCAATTCTAAAGCTAAGTATCCTATAAGTAATTATGTGTCTTACCATAGACTGTCAAAGGAAAATGAATCATTTGTAAATCAATTATCTGCTGTATCTATTCCTAATAGTGTGCAGGATGCCTTGAAAGACTCCCAATGGAAGAAAGCAATGAATGAAAAAATGCAGTCCCTCCAAAAGCATGCAACATGGGAAGTTGTTAACTTACCTGAAGGAAAGAAACCCATCTAGTGTAGATGGGTCTTTGCCATTAAATACAAAGCTGATGGAACCATTAAAAGATTCAAAGCCAGACTAGTTGCCAAGGGATATACACAAACTTATGGAATTGATTATGGTGAGACATTAGCACTAGTGGCTAAAATCAATACTGTACGTATTTTATTATCCTTGGCCATGAACCTCGACTGGCCCTTGCACCAATTTGATGTGAAGAATGCTTTTTTACATGGCGATCTTGAAGAAGAAGTCTATATGGAGTTGCCCCCCGGGTGTAATATGCAGTCTGAAGATAACAAGCTTGTTTGTAAGTTAAAAAAGGCCCTCTATGGTTTGAAGTAATCCCCCAGAGCGTGGTTTGGACGGTTCACAAGTTCTATGAAAAAATTCGGATACATGTAAAGTAATTCTGATCATACTCTTTTCTTGAAGCATAATAGAGGAAAGGTTACAGCTCTCATTGTATATGTTGATAATATGATAGTAACTGGAAATGATCAAGAAGAAAAGAAGGCATTGCAGGATTATCTTGCTCGTGAATTTGAAATGAAAGATCTTGGTGAGATGAAATATTTTCTTGGCATTGAAGTGTCAAGATCAAAGAATGGTATTTTTCTGTCTCAACGAAAATATGCCTTAGATCTGTTGAAGGAAACTGGCATGACAGCGTGTAGCCCCGTTAGTACTCCTATGGAAGAAAATCTGAAACTAAGCATGCATTCAGATCAAGTTCCTGTTAACAAGGAAAGGTATCAGAGACTAGTTGGGAGGTTGATGTATCTTGCTCATACTCGACTAGATTAGGCTTATGCACTAAGTGTTGTTAGCCAATTCATGCATTCTCAAAGTGAAGAACATATGAATGTTGTCATTCGTATCTTACGGTACTTAAAGTCATCTCCAGGAAAGGGCATTATGTTTACAAAGGGGGACAACTTGGACATTTAAGGATACACCGACGCAGATTGGGTGAAAACGGTTGAGGATAGACGATCAACATCTGGATATTTCACATTTGTAGGTGGAAATCTTGTTACTTAGCGGAGTAAAAAACAGGAGGTAGTGGCGAGATCAAGTGCTAAAGCCGAATATAGAGGAATGTCTAAGGCAATGTACGAATTACTATGGATCAGGAATCTATTACAAGACCTACGTATTGAGCAGGCAAATCCTATGAAGTTATATTGTGATANGTTTTGAGCTGTCGCACAAGGAATATGCGTAGGATTGTGGATAAAAAAACTATTGGAAGAATTACATACAAGGCTAAAACTTCCAATCAAACTTTATTGCAACAACAAAGCAGCTATCAACATCTCCATCAATCCAGTTCAACATGATCGAACCAAACATGTTGAGATTGATAGGCATTTTATCAAGGAGAAATTGGAAGCAAAGATTATTGAATTGCCACACGTGCGATCTAAAGATCAACTTGCAGATATGCTCACTAAGGCCGTGTCAAGCCAAGCATTCAATGGATATCTCGACAAGATAGGCACGAGTGACATTTACGCACCAACTTGGAGGGGAGTGTTACAATTCCATGATTTTCTCCAAGCTGGTGGACTACCATAATTCCATGATTCTCTCCCTCTACCATTCAAGACCCAAGATCCACTCGTGCAGATTGATTTGTAATTAAGTAAATTATAAATTCTAGCTTTCCTAGATTAGAAATACACATTGGCTATTTAAGCCATTAGTCTATGTAATATTTTAATACAGAAAATATATTTCTCTGAATCATTTCTTACCTATTAGATGCCAAACAAAAATAAGGAACAAGTACATTGATGTTGGAAGACGACTTCAATCAATGCGATATAAATAGTGATGTGTATTTTGCCCAAAATTTAATCAACAAATTTCTAGATAACAGATTCCTTGGCTTTACGAGATTGCTTATGAAGCATCAATAGGTAAAAGCACCTTGACAGATAAAACAGAATGAACAAAAATGAAACAAAATAACAGACTGTGCTAGTCAATCCTGTATGCTACTCCATATGGTCAATTTTTAATGTATTCTTCATGAACAAGGATAAAAAGAAAACTGCAAAGAAAAGCTCTTGTTTCGGCAGACTGACCATATGCTCAACTCTTCCCCTTGTAATCTTATCAAATCTTTACGTCACTTTGTATTGATGCAGAAAGAGGCCTTTCGTAAATATTTCTTAATACTATAGGAGAATAAGAAATAGCTATGACGCTTCCCGCTGCTGAACTTTTGATTGCTTTTAAAAACCAAAAATGCATCAACCATACAGCTTACTCCCCTCAATACAAGGTACACTAGTCTAATTAGACAGTTAATAACGGTGCACTCAATTCAACTCATTTAAGTCTATATCAAATAAACAAATAGCACCTAAAAGAATAGTAACTAGTTGAAATATTACAGCCTTGGGATATTGGCAACAAGCAGAAATCTCTTCAACATTAAACCAGTACAAGTTAATGATCAAATTATGTACTTAAACTCCAATACTTGTATTTTCAAGAAGTGGCAAAAGCATAAAAATCATAGTAATTAATAATGCATAACACAAAACACAGCCACTGCTCAGAACCAGATTTCAATTTCATCAAGAAATGACCAAAATACATTGCAAAATAGCATACATATTTTTCAAGAGAAAACTAAGACTGGAATCCCACTAAAAGATAGTCAACCTAAACAGGAACAGATCATTATAAGTATCCAACAATAAACAGCTGAAGAAAAAAAAAAAAACAATCTTTCAAACAAAACTTGAACTAAAACCACCCATAATCAGATTCACTCGAAAGCGATGATAAAGAAGAAAGTCAAGAAACGAGAACAAGATATAAATAAACTAAAATATGTTTTTTACAGAGACCATAATCAGGTTCACCAGACAGCGATGATGAACAAGAAAATCAAGAAACAACAACAAAAGATAAAACAAAATAAAATATTTTTCTTTACAGAGACAGAGAAGTCCACTGACCAACGACACTGGATCCTCCCGAGCCTAGTGTCATAGTCAAGTTCTGTGGGCTAGGTTTTTCGGAGTGGGGATGTCTTCGATCGGAGAGACAGATTTGGAGAAGATGGAGTCGAGAATCTGAAGAAACGAGATTGCGACTATAAAAAGTGGGAGAGAAAGTCAGAAAAGGCATGTAGATAATAATAAATTAATAATTGCCAATTGAAGAAAAATTATACTTAAATCAGTTAAATTTACAATTTGAAGAAATTTCTTGCAAATGAAAAAATATAGTCAAGATAAAACTACAAAAATTGCCCTCTCCTAATGAGTAATCTGCATTGCTCTCAAGACCATAACACTTTTCCAAATATTATCGATCTAACCACAAAATGTATGTCACAAAATATAGAACAAGAAAAATAAATGTACAATCTTTTAAATTATGACTTATCTTCTTATCATTTACCAAGTGAACTAAAAGTGTAATTCGAATCATATTGGAATAGTTCATGACAATATATCTTATGTGTGACTCCTTGCCATTTGTTTGAAAAACATAGGCATGAGAGTGGTCGATTTGCGAATGCTTTTTTGAAGAGCAAAATCTAATCAAGTCGAGTAGGGATTGTGGGGTCGAAGGGTAGGATCGACAAGGATGGGATCAAAAATTATGAAGACGACTAATTTGGTTTCCCTCCGTACTTCCCAATTTGTTTGCCAAATAGTTTCATTTCATTTCTGAATAATCTAGTTNAGGGTAGGATCGACAAGGATGGGATCAAAAATTATGAAGACGACTAATTTGGTTTCCCTCCGTACTTCCCAATTTGTTTGCCAAATAGTTTCATTTCATTTCTGAATAATCTAGTTATAAGTCAATTGAATAAAATTAATGGTAAATTACACTATTAATTCTCAATTGAAACATAATCGCAGCAACTATATGTTCCTTTGTCAGCTAAGTGCATTGGCTTATAGAATTTATTTGATTAAAATTCAGGCCAGAGCCCTGCATAAATTTTCCAAGGGTGGTCTTCATGAGGAACAACAGCACAGAGGATACTCAGCGAAAGAACGGGAAGATCAGTTGGGATCAAATGGTCGACGAGCAGGTTATTGATCCCTCATTACGGCTGGAGAAGCTTGCTTCTATGTCTCGAAGAAGGCTGCCTTAGATATGATGTTGTTCTAACAAGGCCTCACATAAGCAGCGAGCAATCCACCTGAAGCAATATTCTGTGAGACGTGGAGATTTTTCTTGTTAAGTTGTGGAGCCTAATTATTGTCGTTGTGCAGAGTCAATATGCGAATAAAAATTTCATTAAGGATAGTTTGGGAATTTCACGTTGTAATTTCGATTTTGTCATAATTTGTCTTATGAATAGGGAGCTATCAATCGGGGCTTTGTATTATCATCAGAAAAAAGAGAGATTAGAGAAGATACAATGTGCAATTTTCTCTTGTAATTTTTTTTTTATCATAATGAATTACTGTATCGACAAAAGAGAATGTAATCTCAAATTGAGGTGAACTTTAACGATTTTATTGCTCTTGATTGTAAAATTAAGGTTTGATAATACTGCATTTGATAACGGAAGCTAGGATTGTAACCAGCGGGGACGAAACTTAACTAAGAATTAAAATTTTAAAATCAAAAAGTTACATAAGATCGTATGTTTTTAAAGTTGATTATCGAATATCATGACCAACATTGAAAAAAGAGCATTGTTATTCATCTCCAGTATGTTTACAACTCCAGTCTAGGTGGCGTTAATGTGGAATTAAATGATAATCATTTAGAACCACCTAAACTGGAGTTGTAAACACACTGGGGATGAATATCATTTTTGTTGAAAAAAACAATAAGGAAATGGCAAGTGAATTAAATTTGTATTTATCATATGACGTTGTACCCTCATTATTCTCAACTGTCTCAATTACTATTGCATTTATTTGGTTTTAATGGTCTCTCAATCTAATACAGTCCTCTTCTTTTATTAATGCTTCGAACTACCCTAAATTTAATCGACTTCCTGGTACATTTACCTAATTATCCTTTCTTGATTCATAACTAACATCTTGCCCCTAATAATTAGACAACTTCACATTCATGTACATCTTGTGGCAACATTTATTTATTATATATATTTCGGCTATAGTATATTAAGGATCCGTTTGGCAAATCTCTTTTACAATAAGCAGAAGGAGAATTTGAGACCCTCCCCTCTAGCTTTCTTTACGAGATTTTTTTTTTATTGATGATATCAAGGCATATTTTAGAGGCTCTTCATGTTAAACGACCTCCGAAATTGTTGAGATTTTACCACGAGAACGTAAATTTTCAGCCATTTATGTGGAGGAGAGATCATTTCTTATTCCGTGACAAATCAATTTCCAAAGAAAAACGTTGTATTGGCTATATCTAGTTTGCTTGAGGTCATTGCCACTTTGTGGGTCCAAAAAGCAGGAAAAAAAAAACCCCTATATTCTATTTCTTACTTGTTACATCATGCAGAGTTTAGCTAAGTGGCTGTAGATTTGGTGTTGTGGCATGCTGTGATTGGAGGCAAACACCAGTTTAATCCGAAAAGACACTGAAAATATTACTGATAAGAAAATTTGGGCAGTTGTAGTCTGTCCATGTACTTAGTTTTCTGCTAAAGATGGATGTCACTTCCTATGTTCCGATATTGAGAGAGACAACATAAAAGAAAATGAAGATAGCACTATTCAAGCTCCACTCTTCCATTCTCATTATAATACTGGAAATGGAGTCCCAATAGTGCTACTTGCAATACTGGCTGAAATCTGAAGGCTGCCCATGGCTAACCCTTCTTTGTTTTCTTGGAGGAGTTGGTGTTCTTCTGATGGATAATATCAAGCAAAACAGTGCTTTTGCATTTGGGGCATTTGGGGTCCTCTTCTGCTAGCATCACATACATGAGACAACGAGGACACCCTACCAGCACCATGGATGTAGCCTCTGGGCTGTTCGAGTAAAAGAGGGACTCGTCCGGATTGATCAGCTCAGACGACACGCAGGAGCTCGGTGGAGATGTCGATGATCGACCAGGAGATTCGACTCGTGCCCGGTTCACCCTCGGTGGTGACAAATTCAACTTGAGGTCAAGTTTTGGTCCGTTCCTTCGACTCATGGCTTTTGCTTCCGAGAATTTCTTTTCTTCACCTGTCTAAATTAGAAAAAAGATATATAACATCAAAGTAAAAGCCTTAAAGAATTATTAAATAAGCCTGCCTGATCATACACACCTTGAGATGAGAAGGCTCTTGTAATTCTTTAGGTGGAGGAGGGTGGTGGAGAGCGGTGGCTATGCGGCGGTGATGACCTGCACCCGCTTTAGCTGCAGCAATACCACTAGCATAAACTAGTTGAAGAGGCTGAGGTTGTTCAGTTTGGACTTCTGAGGCCATTATATATAAGAGGATGGGATTGCTTTAAAGCTCAATTAAATTATGGTGAGAGGTAGAGAGAATTGAAATCAATTGAATTGTATTGAAGAAGGAATGGTACCAGAAATGGGAAAATTGTAGTAAATATTGCAACCAAACCATTATTAAATTCCAATAGGGTTTCTTGATTATAGATGTTATAGAATATTGTATCATTGGTCCCCCAACACATTGTTCAATTTGCAAGTTAATCTTTG
>CAIGRR010110567.1:0-12439 GCA_903798365.1 Fraxinus sp. 1973-6204 | reverse complement strand
TGTCCAAATAAAGTGAAAAACTACATAATTATAGTACTCAGTAGAAATCATACATCAATTCATGTGGGTTCGACAATCTTCACTTCATCATTATATTACAAAACTTGACACCGTACACTTGTGGTATTTTCACGTTGTATAAAACGCGTGACAACGGGCCAAGCCCGCTTAGACTTATATTAAGAGAAATTATAAAAAATCAGGTGTTTAAAGATTATTTTTTAAAAATCAAATGCAAAATTTATTTATTCAAAAATCAGATAATATATTAAAACTCTAATTAATACCTAGTTCCAAACAAAACCTAAATCATTTTTCTTCTACTCTCATTCTCTTCTATTCTCATCTCTCTCTCTCTACCCTCTCCCTTACCGTCGCCAGATTGGAGCACCGGTGTCGCCCAGATCTCCCTCACAGACACGTCTCTTCCTCGCCCGTCTTCCTTATTGACGCCGGAGACTGCACTGCTCCTCCCTTCCCCTCGCCCTCACAGACCACGTCGTCAGAGATTTGCTATCTTCTCCTCCATTCCCCTTTCTTCTCCTTTCTATCGCTATCTGGTACTCAACCCACCGTCGTTGCAGTGAATGGTAGCGTCACACGACGCTGCCTGCGACGCTTTCATAGCAGCGTTGCGATGGGTGGTGGGTGTGTGTGTGCTGTGGGTTTGTGTGCAGTGGCGGAGTGGAGTTGTGGTGGTGGTTTAGTGGTGTTGGGGAGTTTTTAGGTGTTTTTTGTTGGTTGTGCAGGTAGATGTGTTGGTGGCTATGGTGGTTCGACGACGGTTTTGGTGAGTTTGTNGTGGAGTTGTGGTGGTGGTTTAGTGGTGTTGGGGAGTTTTTAGGTGTTTTTTGTTGGTTGTGCAGGTAGATGTGTTGGTGGCTATGGTGGTTCGACGACGGTTTTGGTGAGTTTGTGGGGGTGCATTGTTGTATGTGTTTGGTTGGGTTTTTGGCCGTGGTTGTGATCTGGTGGTTGTGGTGGTTTCTGGCGGTGGAGAGGTTGGTTTTGTTGGTGAGGTTGTGGGTTAGGTATTTTTGGTTTTGTAAGTGGAGGTGTTGACGGTGCGGTCTTGACGATGGTGGTGGTGGCGCGGTGGATTTAGGTAAGATACAAGCAGTGGTGGTGGATTTGTTGGTGGCCGTGGTGGTAAAGGCAACGATCTGGAATTTTTATAGCAGCTCTGAGGTGCATCAGCTGAGTTAGATAAAATATAAATAACTATAGCAGTGTACGGCGATCGACGAAATCTGGGTGGTGTTTCGTGTGGTGGTGATGGTGGTGTCTTGTGACGGGTGCGGTGTCTGTGACCAACTATTTAGTCGTTTGTGACCAACTATTTGGTTGATTTGTAACTAAATATTAGGTTTCTGTGACTAAAAGTAATTTGTGACCAATAAACTGTAACTTATGTGACCTATGAATAAAATGTGACTAGTAATTTGAATGATATGTGACCTCGAAATAATATGTAACCTACAAATTTTTTGATCTGTGACCACGAAATAACATGTGACCAATGAAATAATTGTGACCTACAAAATTTTTGATATGTGACTGAAAAATAANTTTTGATTTGTGAGCAATTAATTTTGAAATATGTGACCAATTAAAGAATTGTGACCTACAAAATTTTTGATATGTGACTGAAAAATAATATGTGACTAACTAAATTGTAAATCTATGACCGGAATGGTCGCCGGAATGATCGTCGGAACAGTCACCGGAGAAAAGTGGTGGTCAGAATAGTCACCGGAGCGGTATGGGTGGTGCAGGTAGGATGCGTTAATTATATTATATTTAAAAAAAAAAAAAAAACCCTTATTTTTGAATTTTCAAACTATATACCTGATTTTTGAATTGGTGTAAAGTATACACCTTATTTTTTATTTTTTCCCTTATATTAATAGGCTGCTAGAATTTGAAAACTGTAAGAGAAATTATTCATTATTGTTGTTAACACAATAAAATAATATTTTAGTCGTCATTCTTATTTTCTGTGTGGATTATCGTTGGAGGCTGGACAATTAGATAGCTTGGATTGTAGTTCATAATCATTCGAGTTCAAAAAAAGCGAAGGAGCTTGTGAAATTCATCAAATGTATAATTCATATCACAGTTTCTATCTAAACACAAAGCAGATCCTGGAGGAGAATTGAAAATTGTTTTACTTTTCGCTGCGCATGATTAAGTAAATTCTCATAAGTAACTACTTTGCATTATGTAAAGAAATCAGCTGGAGGAGGTATTTAGTAACAGCCTTTTTCATGTTGGAATTAGCTTTTCCGCAAACCAAGTGACGGACGTCTTAGTGTACTAGCTGAAGTTACTCGGCAGAGGGGAATGACCAAAAGAAGCTGACAGGAATGGCCTGAGCTACATCGGACCATGCTTTCAATGCAACTATTTCGGATGTTCTTGTTGATCCTTCCTATCAGGTACTTTGTTATAATTTATGTCTTCATTTGGTCAAAGCATTATTGCATCTTGCTATGATTTAAATTTTATACAAATGCCTTTTTCTACATTGACTTTGGATCCTTACCATTGGCTATGACCTTTTGGCTATTCTTTTGAGCATATCCTATCCCGTGAGATACTGGGAATAGTTTACCATGTTGTCGGCATGTTTATGGATGTTAATTCTGCCTGTCGAATGATGCAGCTTTAGTTATAGTCTGGCTCTTTCTTGTTACTTTTGAATTATGAGGTTGTAGATTGACAATTTTACTGGTTACGTAGGGCCAAGGGCTAGGAAAAGCCCTCATTGAGAAGCTTGTAATTACGAGTCTATGACCCCTTATCTGTCGCAAATATTGAATTTTTAAGGTCAACAGTCGTATAATAATCAGTCAAGAAGAGTTTGTAATTGTTTACGATGAGCCCTTTATTGACTTGTGCTAAAACAATAAGATGACAATTGAGTCTCATAGTTCTAACGATCGCGCTACTCGTACAAAGTGGCTTGACACTTCACAAAGTGACGTGGCTTTAATAAATTTTTTTTTCCTGAAAATTAGAAAACCCACCTCCCTTATCTCTCTCCACATTTCCCCGTCATTTTCCCCCAAATCAATTGAAAGAAACCCTTCCTCCCAAAATCACAACCCCCCGGCAGCCGGCGAACTCCAGCATCTCCGGCGTCATCCCAACCTCCGGCAGCCGTACAACACCAGCACCTTGGTTTTCCGTACAACAACCTCAGACAGCCGTACAACAATTTCAGTTAGTGATGAAGTTTGCGGTTTGGAGAATTAATTTGGGGAAAATGGGGAGAGAGATTGTTTCTGGCTATTCTGAATTTTTCCCAGCTCTCCCCTCCATTTTAGCGCCCATTTTTCGGTGATAATCATAGCCGTCCAAACCTATTTCATCTCCACCTTACACCTCACTTTGTCAGCCAACTTTGTCAAATAATTTTGTACAAACAGCATTTTTCTAGTTCTAATGTCCATTTCTAAGACAGTTGTGGAATTCTACCAGAATCCAGAGGGCATCAAATGAATGTTTTGGTACCGAAAGTATTAGGTGTGCTTCAATCAGCAATCGCCATCGCATGGGTTCCGAAACCAATTTGATCGGTTTGTATAAATTTCAACACTAATCGATCCAATCCAATTGTTGAAATATAACCAAATCAGTTTGGTTTGATTAATCGTTTTGGAATTGGTGTATATGATATAAATGGTGAAGAATAGATTATCCCCAAATCGTCATATATATATAAATTCGATAATTGTCAACAAACAATTGCACCAAAATGAAAGCAAGGCACACTTCTTGCTTTCTTTTCTCTTGATATTTTAAGTTTTAGTAGAAAAAACTATATTTGTGCTTTTATTATTTTGTTTTTTTACGTCTAAAAAAGATGAATTTTAAAATTTTAAAAATATATTATCAACCTGACTTTTTAACGGTTAAAATTAATCAAACCGACGGTTCGATTTGGTCAGTTTTTCAATTTTTTTTGCCCACCCCCGACTTGTATGGGAACATTTTTTACGTAATTAAAGGTCTAAATGTCAGCGCCAATGATGTCAACATACATGTCCTTGGACCATTTTGTAGTTCAGCATGTTCAATGTATTATCCCATCTCAAATTAAACAAATTACGTAATATGCAACATCATATTTTGAAGTGCAATTGCAAGTGTAAATCCCAATACACATGATATTTTGTATAATGCTGTTCAGACTAACAAGGAACGACAACTGAATGAAATTGGTAGTGCAACACCATAATTAACACTAACAGTAAACAAAGTTTGAAACTAACTTAACGCTGCACGTTAATCATATCCATTCACAGCCCAACAACTTGAGCTCGACAGTAAATCAATTGGGTACAAAATGAGCTACTGAAACCGTGACAGCAGCCAACTATAATTACTGATACTAGGAACCTAACTTTGACATATCGCCTCTGCACCAACTAAATCCTAGCTATACAACGGCCAAAACCTGTGGAATTATATGTGAAAACCACATGCTTACACATCGAGTTAGGTGAACAGTATCAGCAGAAATTGTTCCAAGATATGGGCATCACAATTTAGAATTTTCATAAACGATAAATATTTACACGAGGATATGGGCTAATATTTCTAAATCGATAAGAACAAAACTGATTACTTCTGGTAAGGAAACCACAGTTACCTTGGAAACGCAGAAGGCCAATTATAATGCGCCACGTTGAAAGTGCTCTGAAGATGTATCCTTGTTACGTCTTGACTGGTCAGATACCTGGAACAAAAATGTAAGATCTTCCACTGTCAGACGAGTTGCAGTGCCGCCACTTTGATCATCACCAAAAGCGGATGCAATCATTTTTCTCTTGTCCTCCTGAAGACACAAAATAACAGTTAAAGAAGATTCAGACTTGTAAAAATGAAACTATTTAAATGAGTGCATATAAATGAGAAGAATTCAAGAAAAGCTTAAAAGATGACAAGCAGTATCTCTATTGGCATATAATTGAGAGAGTGCATTATTTAGCTCTTATCTCATTTCTAACAGCTTTAAAATCTACTTTGTTAGCATATGCCTCAGATTATAATCTACCACAACCCCTTCCCCACACCCCTTCTGCCCCCAACAAATTAACAGGCAAATCTAACAAAATCCTCTTACCAAAGGGGAAAAATGAAGAGCTGTCAATCTAATAATCACATTTTTCCAACTGATTTAGTTCCAAACCAAGTCAAAACTGACCTCAGGTCTTGATAAAACAGGAAAACAATAAAATATCAATATTAGCATATCCTTGAAATGGTAAAAATCCTATAGAAGATAAACAAACAGAAAATTGATAGAGATGATTTCAAGACATTGAACAGACTAATTCTGCACAAGAAAGGAGCAACCCCAAGACATGCAATGATCAAATAAATACCATAAATTTTATTAATTGAAATACAATTCTTTATGCATATAGGAGGCCAATTACTCTACTTGGAGCAAAATGGAAGAAACAGACACAATCAGCCTAATTACGGAGTGAGGCTCAGTTGTGTTGGATTGAATTAATAAGCTCTGTTAATTTGAAATATACAAATGATGTGGTTAGAGGACAAAAAAGATTGTCATTCAATAAATGAGAATATTAAAGAGGGATGTATCAGTCAACACGCGAAAAATCCAAAATTATCATAATAATTATCATAATATAACTTTTCTCCAATTTCTTGCATAATCTCAAACCTCCACACTGGTATGAAGCCAACAAGTAAATGGATCAACTGGTAAATCATACGAAGCATAAACTACCTGGAGAGCTAGAATTCTATCTTCCACAGTATCCCTAATGGTTAACCGTGACACAGTAACCTCACGCGTCTGTCCTATTCTGTGGGCTCGATCAACAGCCTGATCTTCAGTTGCAGGATTCCACCAAAGATCCAAAAGGATCACGCGACAAGCTGCAACCATGTTTAGACCAAGATTTCCAGCTTTCAGTGACATCAACATAACCGACACCTGCAAAACCCAATTCTTATGTGAAGAAACAGTCCACTGGAGTCAGCAAAGCAAGATCCAAAGACAAGATCAAAATAAGATGTGGTACACCAAGGAAACTGATGTAGAACATAATCATGATTAGTAATTTCCTACTATAATTGTGATTTATCCTTTCTAGTAGTGTTTATATTTTCTAGTAGGTTTTATCTTTTTATTCTTATTTCTTGTTTATAATAGGATTTATTTTCTTTATTGATTAGAATAGGATTTCTAATTAAATTAGGATTTTATTAGTTTCTTATTATTAGTAGAAGTAACAAATAATTTTGCCTATAAATGTACAGGTACTGTACACTTGTTTGATAACATCAATTATTATTCAATAACAGTAAGCAAGTTATTCCAATATTGTTCTTAATTACTATATAATTCTTATTACAAGAATTTCTAAACGCTTCCGCACCAAAATTTGCATCGGAGCAAGGAAATTGCCATCAATCTAATGGCTTGCAAAGGTTCTGGTGGCAGTCGAATCGCTAACGACGAACGGAAGCTCGACAAACTTGAACAATGAATCTAGGAGATCGAAAAAACCCTTCACAACATCACGAATATGCTGACTGCGTTGAATCTTGAAAGGAATCGCGAGCCCATAGGAAAGCAAGCTGATAAGAATTTGTAGATTTTAACTGCTATGAATGTTGGTTGCTTTAACAAAATTAAAACACGACAATAGGTGGTTAGAGAGTTTCCTCAAGTCCCAACTAAGTGTGAATGCACACAAGTTATTTATGAAGGTTTCAAGTCCCAACTAAGTGTGAATGCACACAAGTTATTTATGAAGGTTTATGAGGAGATATAAAAGAGTCCAATTTGAAGTGCAAGAAGATTTTTAGAACAAGATACACAATCAACAATAAAATATGCAAGGTGATAATAAATCATAAGTAGCGAAAACTTGGTGTCAAAAGCATTGGTGAAAGCTTTAAATTTGAAAACTGGAAAATACTCATCTTGCTATCAAGCTTCACAAGGACAAGATATTCAAAACATGAAGGCATGCAAAATTTCACTCTTGGAAAGTACTACAAAGATGAGATTATATGTAACGTGGTAGAGATAGATGATTGTCATGTACCTTGAGGACAACCATAGTACTATGATGTAGATGTCATTTACATAGGTCGAGATAATTGGTATGTGTTTAGGTGGTACTATAAGAAGATTGTTTTGGTATCATGTGACGAGCAATTTGTGAGTACTGGTGTAAACAAAGATAATTAACAAGGCAGATGATGAGGTTAAAAAATATGTAATTCAACATAATTAAAAGTTTACCGTCGCTGATACTACAATAAAAAAAGAAAAGCGTGTGTAAGTTGAAAACCCGAAACTTGCTGATCGCCTATACATGAAAATTGACAATTAAAGTAAGCGCAAGGGAGAAAAACGCTCCGGTCAAATTACAATAAAAAATCCCAAGATCGAGCCGCACTCCGATGAACAAGTTGAAGTTCATAAATATCCGACAGGAGACAAAGAAATTAAATTTTTCAATCATAAAGAAATAAAAGGTAAAGAAGCTATGGAGAGGTCAAAAGTTCATCATTGCCACCGATTGCCTTAGTTTCACAGCTGTATGTTCAACCACTACCACCAGCAGTTAGGTCCGCATGGATGGAGAAACCTCATTATTCGCTTGGTGGCCAGCGGACAGAATCTGCAACAGATTTAAGTGATCGGCCTTTGAATTTTGCACCTCATTTTAACCGTAATCAGGACCCACATTTGCAACCCCATGCTCAATTTTCTGGAGGTCCTGCAAGAGCTGTGGATCCTGTTGCAGCTATACCTTCAAACTACGCATGGGCTCCTGCTGCTTCAGAGCTTGACCATTCAATGATTGTGCCTTCTCCAGCATCTGGAGATTCTACACCAATGTTTCCAACTGGAGCAACTATTTAGCCAACATGCCCAATAATAGGTGCATCTTTTGGTGTGGCACCAGGTTTGCACTTCATCCTATAGTAACTTTTAATGGGGATGCATTTGGTGTTTCCAGTGTTTCTGAGAGGCCTAGAAAGGCATCGGTACCTAATTAGCTTAGGGAGGAAATAATTAAGAATAAAGCTTCCATCCCAAGTTCTGTCCCAGAGTTCCCTAAAGAGGATTCCCAATCCATGGAAGAAGAAAGTGGTAATAAATCTTCTAGGAGGGGAGATCAAGCAAACAGCTAAAGCATTGATTCTTCAAGATCAACTGAAGATGAGGATGAGGTGGACGTGGAGGCTGCTAGATCTGCTGCTATTAACCAAGAAATAAAGTGTGTTCTAACCGAAGTGCTTTTGAAGGTTACTCAGTGGAATTTTTGATGAAATTGCAACCAAAGTTCTGAATGAATATTGTCTCACAGTTGCAGTTGACCACAACATTGACTTGCCCAATCACAAAGTATTGCTATCTACACCAGCTGATTCAACAACCAAGGCCTTTGCAAAGGTTTTGATTCCGATTAAGACGAAGGGGAATGTGTCTGAGGATGCTAGTGAAAAGTATGTTGTTGGGGATGTACTTGGTCTTGCTAGTTATGCCTCAGATAATGAAGATGAGGAGATCCAGAGTTCTAGTAAGCTAGAGTCAACAGAAAACTCTTCACATGAGCAATCAATTTCAAGCAAGCTTTCGATAGGAAGACCAGTTGTTCATCATGGTGGTTCGAAGGAAGTTGTTGAATGTGGTAATATTCTTGCCAATGCAGAAATTGATGGTACTGGAAAAACAAAGGCAAACACTGCGGGTGCAAATCTTGGTGCCGCAAGTACAGGGTTGAATGATGATAGGGAAGCTAGAGAGTTGGCATGTATTGATGATCAACGCTCCTAGACAGAATCTAGAGTTGCAGAAGATGAAATGCGACATGTCTATGATGCTTCCAAGTCCAAGGAAACTATACTTGGAAAGGCTGATAAGACAGTTGAAAGACAAGATAGAAATTCAGATGCCAGAAAGTCAACAAGGGATAATTCACCAAGCCGAAGTACAAGGCATAGGTCATATAAGAATGATGGAAGCGATAATAAAAAGAACTATACACGGAAAGACAATTATAGGGTAGTGGAAAGTTTTAAGGAAGGAATGGATAAGAAGGGAGATGAGGACCATAGAAGGCACGAAGAAAGGCATGCAAGAAATAAAAGTTTCGTTGATCTTCTCTGCTATCCGAATGCCAAAGAATTGCATAAACATAAAGAATTGAAAACTCCAACTGCTGATATGGATTCTTTATCCATGGAGAGGATAAAAGATTTTGAGCTCACCTATTATTGAAGTCGGGAGATTCCAAAACTTGATTGAAGCGCAAGTAAGAGAGATGAAAGAGAGTGTTGGGACTTTAGTTTCACTGTATACCAATGTAGTGTGGACTCTTACAGAAGATTTGATGGTTCTGTCATGTTTACTAGGGTTGCTGAGAAACACTGACACCTTCTTAATGCGTTTGTGAAGCAGAAACCCTAGCTTGTTAAAAAATCACTCTCTATGACGCTAAAAGCTCTCAATTGTGATTTTCTTCTTCAAGAAAACTCGAAGACGAGTTTTATTCAAGTGGAGGAGATTGATGTAGTACATAATCATAATCATGATTAGAAGTTTCCTACTACAATTGTGATTTATCTTTTCTAGTTGTGTTTATCTTTTCTATTAGGTTTTATCTTTTTATTCTTATTTATTGTTTAGAATATGATTTCTTTTCTTTATTGATTATAATAGGATTTCTAATTAGATTAAGATTTTATTAGTTTCCCATTATCATTAGAAGTAGGAAATAATTTTGCCAACAAATATAGAGGAAACTGTACACTTTTTTTTTTTTATAACATCAATTATTATTCAATAACATTCAAGCAAATTATTCCAATATTGTTCTTAATTACTACATAATTCTTATTACAAGAATTTCTAAACATTTTCGCACCAGAAACCATATTGGCATCTCAAAGCATGCCTAGTAGAATATGTCGAGATAACATATAGATGTTAATTAGAGTCCATTAACCATCTAGATTAGAAAATGAATTTACGAAACAAATTCCGCACATGTACCAAGGGGTACCCTTAATGAAGATCCCCTAAATGGGTGCATGAAGCACACAAATACAAAAACTTCTAAGAAAAACTAATTTATGATCACACATTTTTTTACTTACTAGAAAGAAAAATCTAAGGCCAAAAAGACCTTGAAAAATGTTTATGCCAAAGTGAAAAACTGATTTGGAGCACAAAGTAGGGTTATGAGAAAATGATCATGGGAATGAGAATTTTTCTAACATCTTGGCAAATTTCCCTAACAGAATAAAAATATACATCAATAATCATGTTGTTGATACATGCCAGCAAAATGGTATTGCCAAGAGAAAACGTGGACTTGTTCGAACTCACATGGTGCCTTGTGTTTACAACTAGGGTACTAAAACAATATTGAGAAGAAAAGATTATATAGCTTTTTTGATTAAATCGCATGCCTAACCACATTCTAAATTTTCAAACCCCTTTAATGCTTTCACACAAATCTATCCCAAAACTGAACTCTTCGCTTCTAGTCCTCCTAAACTCTTCCGTCAATCATCTTAGAAAAATTAGACCATTGGCTATCAAATGAATTTTTTTTAGGACACTCCCCTAGTCTGAAAGGTTATAGTTGCTATGTCTTGAGTCTAAGATTGTTAGTCCCCTTTGAAGTCCCTTTTTTTGAAAACAAGTTTCTCTTCCCCAAACTTCTCTTCAGGGGAAGAGTTTTGAAGGAAATCAATTTTGAGAATGAGACACTTGACTCTTGGGTGCCATAAACTATGACCGAATAACATGCGGCGGAGGACACATTCAAATATCCCAAAAATCCTTAAAAATCCCAAAGAGAAGTCAATATTATATTCGTATCCCTCAAAATAGGATACCATCTGCTCTCATCTTTTAAAGTATAGTTACTCCAACGAATTTCCTTCTGTTTATCTTTGTTCTTACCAAAAAGAACTACACATGCCTTTGCTTTCCAACTTGATCATGTTCTTAGACTTTTAAAACTCATCAAACTCTGAAATAACCTAGAACTTGCATCTCCTCTTTTAACCATCTAAACTTCAAAATTTATTTTGTCTCCAATCAACTCCTTGAACATTATCTCTTCTAGGTTTTTTCTCAATAGAAAATGTTCCTTATCGAGCTCTTCAGTCAGGTCGCCCTCATTCTCTAATTGATCTACAATCACTAACCTACATAAGATAGTCTTTAGGCTCTATCAATCCTCTGATTCACAGACTTCTTCATTTTAAAACTTGAGTCAATTCCATAAACAGCTTCAATTTAGAAATTTGAGGCATTCCAGCAATCTGAAACTTTTCGCCACACTACCTTCTAAATTTAGGATGTCTTAACCACCTGCTTCCAAATCTGAAAGGAGTGGGGCCCTAATGGAAAAGTAAGAATTGGAAATGTCTGGTTACTACGCTCACACCTACCTCCAAACTTAAACCTAGGTACAATTCCTGACAACCTAAAGAAACTATGAACCTATCTGATTTACAAGAGACCACATTTTCTCTAAATTAGACCATGTGAACTTGGAATTCCGAAAAGTTATACCCTAAGTTCATACTCTAATAGAACAGTCAAAGGTTTTCAAACTTCTAGGCACCCTATGTCCAAACCAGTTAGGAATTCGCTGAGTATTGACTACTAGTCTACTACTAGCAATTTATTGTAAACCTAGATTAGACCACGGGGATCACTAACAAAAAACCTAAATACTTAATGAACAAGGATTAGTTGGTCAGCATGTAAAGATAAAACAAGATTCCATTCTCATAATAAGCTTAGGTTGACAAATGACTATCATTCCATAGCTCAACATCATTAATTTTGCGATACTTTGTGCAAAGCACACAATAATACAGCTGAGGATAAGATTGTCACACTTCAAAATAGTTAAGAAAACTATGAAATATCCGAGATATGGAAGAAGTTAATATTGCCTTACCAGGTAAAAGTCATCATACACCACTGGATGAAGTTATATATGCAAATAAACAACTATTTAACAAGACCTCTTCTACTATTAGTCTAACACCTCTAAATTCCCATATGTTGCCTATGCATCTGACATTGAAGTTATACTGTAATTTGCCACTCAAAGAAAGGACCATGGGTTCATCCAGTGGATCCCCAATGAAAGATCCTTGCATTTAATCAGATTTATTTTCCAAGTTAAAGAATTTAATGACAAATAGCTATATTTGTTAGCTTATCAGAATGTATCAAATCAAAACATATCTTTAGTTTAAAGATCATGTTGTTGGTTCTTATGCATGCAAAAGGGTAAATGTTTGATAATACAACAAGCTATTTCAATATTAAGGGAAATGATCAACATAATATAAGAGCTGACAAGTGACAACTATATATCCAAGCAGATACAGATGAAAAAAT